>PVKP010014151.1:0-53635 GCA_004027715.1 Plecturocebus donacophilus
ACCCACCTGAGCCTCCCAAAGTGCTGGGATTACAGGTGTGAGCCACCGCACCCGGCCTGGAACCCATCTGCCACTGGGATAGATGATTTGCCTCTGGCTAGAGCTGGTCTAAATGCTCCCCTATGGTCACCAGCAGAGTTCTGCCCCTTGTTTCTTTTTGCTATGACAGGGCAGCAATGAGTTCTAATGCAACGTCCTATAATCACTGCACTGTCGTCCCCCAAGCCCAAATTCTCTACACCAAGCAGCTGCTGCCAGAGGATGGGGTGGGTGGTGTAAGTGAGGAAAGAATATCTTTCCTATCCTCTTTAGTTCCTCTTTCCTTAACATGATGTGATTTCCTTAACATATGATCGCTCACCTGATTTTTAGTTCTTATGAAAGTACTTTTTTGTGTGGATAGTTGTTCAGCTTGGTATTCCTGCCAAGGAGGTGATCACTGGAAGTTTTATTTATTTATTTATTTTGAGATGGAGTTTTGCTCTTGTCACCCGGGCTGGAGTGCAATGGTGCAATCCCGGCTCATTGAGACCTCCGCCTCCTGGGTTCAAGCTATTCTCCTGCCTCAGCCTCCCTAGTAGCTGGGACTACAGGCGTGCACCACCATGCCCAGCTAATTTTTGTATGTTCGGTAGAGATGGAGTTTCACCATGTTGGCCTGGCTGGTCTCGAACTCCTGACCTTAGGTGATCGGCCCGCCTCGGCCTCCCAAAATACTGGGATTATAGGTGTGAGCCACTGCGCCTACTGGAAGCTTCTTTTTGGCCACTTTGCTACAAGGTTCATTTTGTGAATATATTTTTAGGGTTTTAAAATGACTTCAGAGATCATGATGATGATGACGGCAGTGATGTCATTGCTCTGTGCTGCAGTGCCCACCATTGACTGAACATTCCGTTCACCGTGCCCAGCCACCCGACACACATGTGATTCTTGTCAACCCTCACAGCCACTCTATGGGAGTACACACACTATTATACCCATTGTACAGAGTAAGGAGATTTACGGGAGAAGGCTTGATTTGGGTCATTTAACTTGTAAATGTCGGAGCGACACCTAGAGGTCTGTCTGACTCAGAAAATGATGTTCTTAAACCTTCCTCTGGCTTTTCAATGTGTTTGTGCTAAGCAGTCCTACCTTTTTACTCTTCCAGGCTCACTCATTCATTTAATAACATAATAATAATGATCATATCTTGAAACCACATTCTATATGTTTGCTGGAAATCTATCTCCCTAACAAAGATTTCTCAAGCTCTTGGGAGATGCTGAATTACTGTGACTCCTTGTATAAATGGCTGCTCCCAGCTGCTTCGTGGATTGGTCCTGCCTTCTCCTAATTTTTCTCCAGGTGGCGGATTACCCTAAAAGCACCTAACACTGCATCTTTTCAATGTGCGCCCAGCTTCAGTCTTCCCTCTCCCTTCATGGCTCTGCTATACACAGAGGTAAGAATCAGCCTTTCAACCTGTGGTGAGTTATTTATTTCAGCTTTGCTGAAGGCTTAGGAGGAACGGGAAGAGATTCCTGAATGGCACAGGAGGGCTTGAAATTGGCTTACCAGGCTTCTCTGCCGTGAAGTCTAGCGATGAAACAGTAAAGTGGGATGTATTCAAGAGCAGAGGCTGCCAGGTTCCTGGAATAAAGCCTGGTCTTGGTAGTGAGACCCTACTGGTCATTCACTGGTTAGAGTTCATACTGGTGTCTATTCTGATTGGTCAGGTTTTTTACTTTTTGCTCTGTGTGTGTGTGTGTGTGTGTGTGTGTGTGTGTGTGTCTATTCTGTTTCCTAGCAACATCTTGCTATTTTTTAAATGTTTTGAATATCACTGTCTTACGCAGTATGTAAATTTTAGAATATCGCTTAAACAGTTTTGTGCCTGAGTTTCCCTGTCTTGTTTCCAGAGGCCAGGAGGCCTTATGGGATTGGAGCAGAGGAGGCTAGTAATTTGGTGACTGGCATAGGAGGATGGATGGGAGGCTGCATAGGAAATTAGACAGCCCTGTGCATTACTGCTGCAATAGACCATCAGCCATATAACCCAAGGCCAATCCAGTGGGACTGGGCCCTGGATGGCACCAATTAAAAAATCTTAAACCCACATGACTGTTTCCTGACAATTACAATTTCATGAGGGCAAAATCCATATGTGGTTACTGCTATAAAAACTCACATTCCTGTGTTACAGCCCTTTTAGAATTTGCCTAGTGGACTTTCCAGTTTTTACCACAAAGCTCCCCCCCAACCAAATTATTTAAAAGTAAATTGCACTTCTTATAGAGAAACAGTTTATTGTCACCTGTCCCAAGTGAGTGAGTTTCAGATGAATGAGCATCAGAGGGGTCTCTGGAAATAAGATATGGGAAGATTTCCTGGGAAATTGACAGAATTATTAAAAGCTGCTGCTTTAAGACCAACCTCACCTCAGAAAAAGAACTCACAGTAAATTTAACTACATAAAAAAGTTATTTTGTTGTAAAAAATAATTAAAAGGCTAACCATAAACTAAAAATATATGTTACCAAATATGGCAGAGAGAGGGTTTAATCTTTTTAATATATAACTCATACCAGTTAGTAATGTTTGCAGGAGAGGCAGTAGCAATAGAGAGAAAGCATTGTCTTTGTACTCTAATTTTTTTTTTCTTTTTTAAGAGACAGTGTCTTGCTCTGATGCCCAGGCTGGAGTACAGTGGTGCAATTGGACTCCTGGACTCAAGCAATGCTCCCACCTCAGCCTCCCAAATAGCTAGGATTAACAGGCACGTCCCACAATGCTTGGCCAATTTTCTAAATTTTTTGTAGAGATGGGGGTCTCACTATGTTACCCAGGCTGATCTCCAACTGTTGGCCTCAAGTGATCCTCCCATCTCAGTCTCCCAAAATGCTAGGATTACAGGCGTGAACCTCCATGCCTGGCCTGGACCCTAACTTTTTTTTTTTTTTAAAGATGGGGTTTCACCATGATGGTCAGGCAGGTCTTGAACTCGTGACCTCAGGTAATCCACCCACCTCGTCCTCCCAAAGTGCTAGGATTACAGGCGTGAGCCACTGCGCCCGGCCTGGACCCTAACTTTTAAAATAACCGAAGAACATGAATAGACAGAATCTAGAGTAAAATTACTACAACACTTTTGGAAGAAATGGCCCCCATCATTGATCACTAAATAAATTTAAATTTTGAAACAAATTTGCCTATCAAATCATATATTCATTTACACAAAAAAAATGTTCAAAGAATTTATTAAAGAACTTCAGCTTTGACAAGGAGTGAAGTGAGAGCCACTGAGGGTTTCTGAGAGAGGAAGTAATCTAATGTATTGGATTTTGAGAGAGGATGTAATGTATTGGTATTTGAGAGGGGATGGTGTAATCATATATTGGTTTGCTCTGGCTGCCATAATAAAATGCCACATGCTGGGTGGCTTAAACAGTAGATAGTTATTTTTTCAAAATTCTGAAGTCTAAAACCAAGGTTTCGGAAGGGTCCATTTCTTCTGAGGCCTCTCTCTTTGACTTGTAGACTTTACGTACTTTGTGTGAGACACAGTTCAGACCCTGTGCCATCAGCAGTGGAAAAGGAGACCCAAATCCCACCCTCTTGGAAAAGTCATTCTAGTGCAAGAGGCTGACAGTAAAAAATAAATAGTAAAATACAGTGTATGTTAGATGGGTGATAGGTGATTAAAAAAATAATAACCAGCCTGGGCAACATAGTGAAACCCCATCTCTACAAAAAAGAATTAGCGGGGCATGGTGACACAGGCCTGTAGTCTCAGCTACTTGGGGGCTGAAGCAGGAGGATCACTTGAGCCCAGAAGGTTGAGGCTGCAGCGAGCCGTGATTGTGCCACTGCACTCCAGCCTGGGGACAAAGTGAGATCCTGCCTCAAAAACAAAAAGTCAGAGAGAAGAAAGCATTAGGGTTGGGGAGTGGGGGTACTCTTTTAGATAGGGTGCCCAGGAATGAGTGAGTGCCTGAAAAAGTGAGAGAGTGAGCCAGGTGGGTATTTGGAAAGAGGGCTTCTCAGCAGAGATGCCAGTGCAAAGGCCCTGAGGCAAACAAGTGGAGGTTATGTAAACCAAAAAGTATCGGAGACAGGTCCTCAGTCCATTTAGAGATTTATTTTGCCAGGATTAAGGACACACCTGAAAAAAAAGGAACACAAAATCACAGGCACAGTCTGTGGTCCATGCCTTTTTCCAGGTATGATTTTGAGGGCTTTTGTATTTAAAGGAAAAAAGTGGGCTGGAGGGGAAAGAGGGCGGGTATGGTCACATTACTGAATCCACCTGTTGCAAGAGAAAAGGAGCAGGCAGGCCAATTACGTATTCATGTATTCATCTTGCCCTCCATAAATTGGCACTTCAAGGTAAAGTGAGCACAGAGTAGCTACCTGTGGAAATATCTGGCCTTTTATCTGTCACTATCTGCTTAGGAACAACAGGAAAGGCAGCTTCTTGCATGATTCGGCTTTCAACTTCATTTTCTCCTTTTGTAGAGTGAATTGTCGTCCGAGGCTTTATTTTCCGTTCATAGTTGCATGGCTAGAATTGAATGATCCAGATCAGCAGGAGATAAGGTCAGGGGAAGGGAGTGGGGCTAGACGGCATAGGGCCCTGAAGGTCATTCAACTTTAACTTCAGAGAACTTATTAAAGAACTTCCAGTTTAGCAAGGAGTAAAATGGGAAGCCACTGAGGGTTTCTGAGAGAGGATGGTGTAATGTAATGTATTAATTTGCTCTGGCTGCCATAACAAAATACCACATGCTGGGTGGCTTAAACAACGGAAATGTATTTTCAGACAGTTCTGAAGTCTAAGATCAAGGTGTCAGAAGGGTCCGTTTCTTCTGAGGCCTCTCTCTCTGACTTGCAGACTTTTTTTTTTCTTTTTTGAGGCAGAGTCTTGCTCTGTTACCAGGCTGGAGTGCAGCGGTGCGATCCTGGCTAACTGCAACCTCTGCCTCTCGGGTTCAAGCAATTATCCTGCCTTACCCTCCCGAGTAGCTGGGACTACAGGTGCATGCCACCACACTTGGCTAATTTTTTGTATTGTCAGTAGAGATGAGGTTTCATCACGTTAGCCAGGATGGTCTTGATCTCCTGACCTTGTTATCCACCTACCTCAGCCTCCTAAAGTGCTGGGATTACAGGCGTGAGCCACTGCACCTGGCCTGACTTGCAGACTTTATTCGCCTCCTTGCTGTCCTCTCGAATGGCCTTTCCTCAGTGCACATGGATCCCTGCTGTCCCTTCTTCTTATAAGGACACAAGTCATATTAGATTTGGGCCCCACTGCTAGGACCTCATTTAATCTTTCTTTTTTTTTTTTTGAGATGGAGTCTCTCCTGCCTCAACCTCCCAAGTAGCTGAGATTACAGGCATGTGCCACCGCACCCGGCTTTTTTTTTTTTTTTTTTTTTGTAATTTTAGTAGAGACGGGGTTTCCCCATGTTGGTCAGTCTGGTCTCAAACTCCTGACCTCAAGTGATCCGCCCACCTCAGCCTCCCAAAGTACTGGGATTACAGGCACAAGCCCGAGCCAGGCCTTCATTTAATCTTAATTACCTCTTTAAAGGTCTTATCTCCAACTACAGTCACATTCTGGGGTACTGGGAGTTAGGGCTTCAACACATGAATTTGGGGTAGGGATCACAATTTGGTCTCTAACATCTGGTTTACATTTAACAGCATCTCTGGGTTGAGAATAGATTCTAGGTTTGAAACAGCCGAAGCCAAGAGACCAGTAACCCCGTGAAGACTTCCAGGTAACAAGGAGGTGAAAAAAGCCCCCAGCCAACAGATAGCAAGGAACTGAGGTCCCAGTCCAACAACTACGAGGCGAGTGAGCTTGGAGGTAGCTCCTCCTAACTGAGTCTCCAAATTAGACCATGACCCATGGCGGCTACAGCCTCCTAAGAGCTCTAAAATCAGAAATATCCCAGCAAGCTGTGCCTGACCCACAGAAATTGTAAGATGATAAATGTTGTTGAATTAAGCTGCTAAGTTTTTGGGTAATTTGTTACTCAGCAATAGAGAACCACCATCACCCAGAACCCAAAATAGTGCTCTGTAAATGTTGGTTGAATAGATGAATGAATAACAAACAGACAGAGATATGCAGAGGAAAAAAGAAAGAAAATACCCAAAATCGCTGATAGTGATTCTCTCTGGATAGATTTATAGGCACGTGACTGATTATAGGCACGTGTTTATCATTCCCATACATGATTCCAGCTTGTTACTGTGAAATATAACAATAAAATTGCATAAATGAAGAACCTAATGGAATATTACAAAATCAACACCTATGTAACCACCATTTGGGTCAAGGAATAGAATATTGCTGCACCCCAGAATTATGAGACTCTAAACATTTTCTGCATATTCTATGCTTCCAAATCCATGTATTATCTTTCTATTAATTACTTCTTTTTTCATTTTTTATTGTGGTAAAATATACATTGCATAAAATTTACCATTTTATCCATTTTTTTTTTTTTAATGGAGTCTTGCTCTGTTGCCCAGGCTGGATTGCAGTGGTGCAATCTCGGCTCACTACAAGCTTCGCCTCCCGAGTTTAAGCAATTCTCCTGCCTCAGCCTCCCAAGTAGCTGGGATTACAGGCACGTGCCACCACACCTGGCTAATTTTTGTATTTTTGATAGAGACAGAGTTTCACCATGTTGGCCAAGCTGGTCTCAATCTCCTGACCTCAAGAGATCCGCCAGCCTAGGCCTCCCAAAGTGCTGGGATTACAGGTGTGAGCCACCACGCCCAGCCCATTTTAAGCATTTTTAAGTGTACAGTTTAGTAGCACTAAGTACACTCACATGGTAATGCCACTGTCACCATCATCCATCTCCAGAACTGTTTTCATCTTCTCAAGCTGAAACTCTGCACCCATTAAGCAATATCTCCCCATCCTCCTTTCCCCAAAGCCCCAGCAACAACCATTTTACTTTCTGTCTCTATGAAGTTTACTCTAGGTACCACTCATAAGTGGAATTATGCAATATTTGTTCTTTCAATGAATTACCACTTAAATTAAAAAAAAAAGTATTTAAAAAATAAGATTAACGAAAACCAGTTCAGCCTTGTTAAATCCCATGATGTACAACAGTAAACAGTCCAGATGTGATCCAAGCCACTCACTGAATGTCTCAACATGACAAGACCTAGCAATTTCTTGGCAAAGACTTATTTTTTCACATCCTACCATCCCCAGTTTCCTCAAACCAGCTTGGATGGGAGTAGAGCAAAAGCTAGAGAACAGGAGGAAGGTTTAGGGACATCAAAACATCCAGCGTGCACCACCTCACCCCACTAGCCCTTGCCCAGGAAATGTTTATAGCAGAACAGGAACTACAATGAAACTACCAGTGATTAATTATACCAGCTGTCGTCTATTAAACACCTTCTGTGGGCTAGGTCCCTTTTTTTTTTTTTTGAGGCGGAGTCTCGCTCTGTCACCAGGCTGGAGTGCAATGGCACAATCTTGGCTCACTGCAACCTCCGCCTCCCAGGTTCAAACGGTTCTCCTGCCTCGGCCTCCCAAGTAGCAGGGACTACAGGTGCGTGCCACAACACCTGCTAATTTTTGCATTTCTAGTAGAGACGGGGTTTCACCATGTTGGCCAGGTTGGTCTCGATCTCTCAACCTAGTGATCCGCCTGCCTCGGCCTCCCAAAGTGCTGGGATTACAGTCATGAGCCATTGCACCTGGCCAGTCCCATTTAAAGTGCATTATGTGTATTACCTCCTTCAAGCCTCATAGCAGCCCTATGAGTTAAAAATAACTATTGTCCTCATTGGGCAGATGGGGAACTTGAGGCACCAGGAAGTTGGATAACTTGCTCAAATTCACACAGAGAGTGGGAAGGCAAGATGATTTTAGCCCTTGGCAGTTTGGTCTATTGCCCATGTTCCTCACCTGTGATTCTCAAACCTGAGTAAGAAGCACATCAGAATCCCAGGAGGGCCTGTGAAAGCTCTTTTTTTTTTTTTTTTTTTTTAAGATTACAGTGTTTAATGTCAAGTTACATTTCTACAGCTAGCAGGATAATGGGATTCAGATGACATCCAGGGGAATGTTTATTGGGCGATCCCAATGACACCACAAGCCAAATGACTTCCAGCGTTTCCTGTCTTTGTACTTTCTTCATTTCCACCTTTGCCCAAGTCATCTGCTTTTTCATGGACCACCAACGTGCGGCCAATGATGGAATGGTCTCCTGAGAGTGAGATCACAGAATCTTCAATTGACACATTGGCCACACCATCTTTGCCAGCAGTCACATTGCCCAGGTCTCCAACATGCCTCTCTTCATCTTCTGGCCCACCATGTTTTCTGGATAGAGGATTAAAGTGAGGACGTGCACTGGTACAGCCTTGTGTATTATCTCCAAACTGATGAACATGGAATCCATGCAGGCCTTCAGCCAATCCTGAAATGCTTCCCCACACCCTAACTGGTCCATTACTTTCCTTCTGCTCGAACTTGATGGTGCCCTCCACCGGGCCGTCGCCCTTCAACAGGCACACCGCCTTCATCGCCATCATTCGCGAGGCCACACCTGGACCCCGGTTCCAAAGACTGCCAGAGAAACCACAAACGCTGCAGAAGACAACTCCAGAGTCTCTGATTCAGCAATCTGGGGTGGAACCCCAGAATGTCCAGATCTAACAAGCTCCTGGCTATGCTGATGCTGCTGGTCCCGGGACCACACATTTAAAAACCACTGCTCCTAACAAACGTAAAGCTACTACCATGTCTTGAGGACCTACTCCAAATCAAGAACAGGACTCCAAGAGAGATTTCTTCCATTTTGCAACTGAGGATTTGAGAATCAGCAAGACCAAGGACCCGTTCAAGTTCACAGCCTGTGTCCCAGGCCAGCTTCCTGAATGCCAAAGCCCCTGTCTCTTGCACCCCACTGCCACACTGATAGAACTAGACTCAGCGCCCTAGGCAGCGTAGTCATGGGGCACCTCTTTAAAGCAATGTTCAGTAAATATTGTTTATTTTAGTGGAGAAAAGAGAAATTGAATTTGTTAATAAAATTACACATCTCACACATATATCTTTATGTTCAAAACAGAATTACTGGGAGCAGTGGCACATTCTTGTAGTCCCAGCTACTTGGGAAGCTGAGCAGGGGAGGAACACTTGAGCCAGGAGTTTGAGGCCAGCCTGGGCAACATAGTGAGACTCTGTCCATTAAATAAAGAATAGAACTAATCACCAGCACTCCACGTAGTCTAGCTTTTTAACCTCTGTAGCAGTGTCTTTTGCTTTATTTCTGTCACTCATAATTGAGTAGCATTTGGCCATTCACAATCATTAAGTTTCTTTTTTTAAAGACGGGGTTTCGCCACGTTGGCCAGGTTGGTCTCAAACTCCTGGCCTCAAGTAATCCACCCACTTCAGCTTCCCAAAATCCTAGGATTACAGGTGTGAGCCACTGCACCGGCCAACATCCCCTTGATTTCTAAAGTTCTTTTTCTGCCTTCTGTGCTGTTTTACAATTTATCCAACCAGACAAGTTCCGAGAAAATCTCGTAAAGGATTTAAGTTTGAGACTTTCAGCCAGCTGTAGGAACCAACCTTACTGTCGGCTGCTTGATCTGAGAGTTGATGATAGGGCCTATAGTAGTGCTACTTGCCGCATACATGGACCTAGAGAAGAGCTTTTGCTCCCCGTTCAAGGTTGATGTCTACTTTGGCAAGATATAACAAATTTGTATTTATCCTGTTACCTAAAGAGTCGGGTACAGGTATCTGAATTAAATGGTGCCCTATTTTCTGGGTTTTTTTTTCAATGTTGTTGCAGTCCATTCTGTTGCTACCCAATGAAAATCTTCCTTGCCTGCAGAGCCCCACTGTTATTCATGTATTGAGAGTGCAGCAATGTGATAAGGGAAAGCAGAACACTCCCCCAACTCCAGGGAATCAATTTAATTGTTCTCAAGCAAGTCAAGGTAGTCTACACCTTTGTCAGTGATGGGTCTAGGAGTGCACATGTGACCAAACTGTGGCCAATGAGATGTAGAAGGAATACTGGGGGGCTTCTGGGGAAGATTTTGCTCCCTGATAAAAGTAACAAAAGTTATTCTACTTCTTAATGCTTTCTTATTGCTGATCTTTTTTTTTTTTTTATAGCACTTTTTCCTTTTCCAGAACGTTTTTTCAGGATACTATAAGTTACAACTAATTCTCTTAGAAAGGATTGAAACAAATATTAGAAGTGGTTCCTATGAAAAGAAAAAACTCCTGTAGCTTTGACCCTATAGCAGTTGCTCAAGATGAGGCCAGAATTGGAATCTCAGAGTCCATTCCCAGGGACAAAGAACACCTGGATGTCAGCCATCTCTCTCCTATGAGCTGGTTCTCTGGACCTTGGCCCAGTTATCTAATGTGAGAATCTCAATTGCTATATGTTCTACAGCTATATTATCTATGAAGGCTCAGATAGTCTTACAGCTTCAATTACTTCCTGCAAAACCACCAATTCAGAATCCAATATAGCTGGCACAGAACAAGACAAATCCCTTTCTGTAGGGAGGGATTTTCTGGGTTACAGGGACACCTGTGGGCTGTATCTGAGCCTTTGCAACTGTCCAATTATTACCAGTCATGTACCACTTATTAATTGAATTAATTAACAAAACAAGGATGATAGCATCAACTTTGGTCTGGAATTCATTTCAACCTGGCCCAAGACTCTCAGGCGTAGGAATAGAGAGCCCTGCTTCAAATCTCCAAGATCAGGAAACAAGGCCATTTACTCACTTTGGGTTTATGTATCAACCTTTGAACCTTGGGGCCTGCAAGTAGAGTCACTATTCTGTAAATAACTAAACCCAGAAGGCTCTAACCACAGTCTTTGGGCCAGGGACAGAGTGAAGAAAACCCTTCTGTGGTTTGTGGCCAGAAAGGGGACCCTCCCACCCTGAGCCAGTATTTGTCAAAATGCTGTTTTTCCAGACCCAAAGAAGAATCAGGCTTTCATTCTTTCTATGAAAATATTGAATTGTTTTACAGTTCACGTTTCTGAATTGCACCATTGTCTCTTCTTCTTGACTAGAGTTTCTCTCTCTTCTTTTCTTTTTTTTTTTTTTTTTGAGATTGCGTCTTGCTCTGTTGCCCAGGCTAGAGTGTAGTGGCACAATCTCAGCTCACTGCAATCTCCGTCTCCTGGGTTCAAGTGATTCTCCTGCCTCAGCCTCCTGAGTAGCTGGGATTACAGGTGCCTGCCACCATGCCCGGCTAATTTTTTTTGTATTTTTAGTAGAGATGGGGTTTCACCATGTTGGGCAGGCTGGTCTCAAACTTCTGACCTGGTGATCTGCCCAACTCAGCCTCCCAAAGTACTGGGATTACAGGCCTGAGGCACCATGCCCAGCCACGAGTTTCTCATTTTTTAAAAAAACTCAAGCCCCTTCAAAGTTTTCTCATACTAAAGTCTATATGTTCCTACCAGTCAAGATTGACTCAGCTTCATTTCCTGCAGTTTGGTTAATGAAAACAATAATTACGTAGAATTTACTTTTTGAACCAAAGTCACTTCTCTGGTCTGCTGGGTCCCCTAGATGTAGTGAACCTTTCATGATTTGAGAACGTGTGTTCTAGTGCTGAATAATCCTAATCTTTGCACTTTCAACCTGTGGTGAGTCATTTATTTCTAAATTCAATTAAGGTACAAACTGTGTAAAGCAGAAATTTTATTATATTTGGGGTTCTGTAAGCTGGATAAGGAAACATAAAAAGGAATGAGATTTTCTATTACATCTCTGATAACCCCCATATTTGCTTATTTTTTTATTATTACTTCACTCCCTGCAATTGACATGAATTGTTGGCTAAATATCGGCGTACATTTTGCTTTTAGTATATTTTCTCTTAGATCACTAAAATTTTATAGCTTGTTAAAAGTTCTATAATTTTTTTCTTTTTTCTTTTTCTTTTGAGACAGGGTCTCCCTCTATCACTCAGGCTGGAGTGCAGTGGCACAATCTTGGTTCATTGCAGCCTCAACCTCCCCAGACTCAGGGGATCCTCCCACCTCAAAGTCCCAAGTGGCTGGGACTACAGGTGTGCGCCACCACATCCCGCTGATTTTTGTATTTTTTGTAGAGACAGGGTTTTGCCATGTTGCCTAGGCTGGTCTCGCACCCCTGTGCTCAAGCAATCCACCCAGCTCGGCCTCCCAAAGTGCTGGGATTACAGGCATGAGCCACCGTGCCTGGCCTTACATTTTTCTTTTAGTATGAAGATTCTATGACTTCAGTTAAATCAAAAAATTACTTTATCAGGTATCTACTGCATGCCTGTTCTAGGTTGAATTGTGTCCCCCAAAAAATTTATGTTGAAGCCCTAACCCCTGATTCCCGTGAATATTATCTTACTTAGAACAAAAGGTCTTTGCAGGTATATTCAAGTTAAAATGAAGTCATGCTCTATTAGGGTGGGCCTTATTCAATCCTAACTAGAATTACTGAGGATTAGAACACACATTCTCAAATCAGGGAAGGAGCATTATGTCTAGGGGACCCAGCAGACCAGAGAAGCGGTTCAAAAAGTAATATTCCACATGGCGATCATTTTCATTAACCAAACTGCAGGCAATAAGGCTTAGTCAATCTTGGCTGGTAGGAATAGACAGACTTATGAGAAGACAGAAATTTGAACACAGAGAGAGATACACACACACAGGGAAACTCCATGTGGAGACAGAGGCAGAGATTAGACTCTGGAGGAATGCCAAGGATTTCAGGCGTCCCCCAGAAGCCAGAAAAGGCAAGGAGGGATTCTCCCCTAGAGGCTTCAGAGGGAACACAACAGTGCCAACAACTTCATTTTGGATTTCTAGCCTCTAGAGCTGTGAGGCCGAATGTATCCGCTGTTTTAAGCCACCTTGTTTGTGGCACTGGTTAGGCCCTCGGCCAATGTCCACCGTGAAGACGGAATGTGAAGATAAGTAAGACACAATTCCTGTCATCACAGTGGCCACAATCTAGAAGACACAGCTGTGGGCATTTTCAAATTACAGACTTTTAGTGTGTCATAAGTGTGAATCTAGAACTCTGTCCACATGATAGAGACAATGCAAAAGAGAGGGTAACTAACACACTGGAAATATACAGGAAAAGCTCTGCAAAAAGAGAAAAAAACATTTTTTTTAAGGGAGTCTCGCTGTTGCCCAGGCTGGAGTGCAATAACCCAATCTCGGCTCACTGCAACCTCCGCCTCCCGGGTTCAAGAGATTCTGTTCCCTCAGCCTCCCAAGTAGCTGGGACTACAGGCATGTGCCACCACGCCCAGCTAATTTTTGTATTTTTAGTAGAGATGGGGTTTTGCCATGTTGGTCAGGCTGATCTTGAACTGCTGCCCTCAGGTGATCCAGCCGCCTCGGCCTCCCAAAGCGTTGGAATTATAAGCATGCGCCAACGTGCCTGGTCAAAAGATGAATTTTTACAATTTTTTATTTTTCTTTCTTTTATTTATTTTTTTTAGAAATAGGATCTCACTCTGTCACCCAGGCTGGAGGGCAGTAGTGCCATCATAGCTCACTATAATCTTGAACTCCTGGGCTCAAGTGATTGGAACTACAGCCATGTGCCACCATGCCCAGCTGACTTTTAAAATTTTGTTTGTAGGGATGATGTCTTGCTATGTTGCCCAGGCTGGTCTTGAACTACTGGCCTCAAGTGATTCTTCCACCTTGGCCTCCCGAAGTGCCAGGATTATAGGCATGAACCTCAGCCTCATCATGAACTACCTTTTTAGGCTGCTTGCTAATTATTCTTGACAGGGTTGTTTACTCTTTTGGATCAGTTTGTAAGAGTGTTTTGAATATCAGCAGTATTCATAGTATATTTAAGTCTATCAATTTTCATTTTACTTTTTCATTGACTTTTTTAAGAGACAGGGCCTCACCATGTTGGCCAGGCTGGTCTCCAACTCCTGGCCTCAAATGATCCTCCCACCTCAGCCTCCCAAATTACTGGGATTACAGGTATGAGCCACCATGCCCAGCTGACTATTTTAATTCTATTTTTTGTCACATGACATTTTGCGGTTTTATGTAGTCAAATATGTCTATCTATTTTTTAAAATAGCTTCTGATTTCTAGTATTTGATAAGGGAATCTCCTCTGACTCTTACATGTAGTCTCCTAGATTTTCTCATAGGATTTATATACTTTTATTTTTATTTATTTATTTTTTTTATTATTCTTCCTAACATCTTCTATCACAATATTTTTATTTTTTTACATTTCGGTTTGGATCTATCTTGAACTAATTTTTACATCTAACAAAAACAGAGGGCTGAAATTATTTTATTTTTTAATAGATAGCCTTTCCTCACTGATCTGAGCTACTCCCGTGGTCATACACTAGTTCTCACATGCACTGTGATTACTGTGATTCATTTCTAGATTCTCTGTTTTCTCTATTCATTTCCACTGTTTTTTTTTTCTTTTTTCTTTTCTTTCTTTCTTTCTTTGATGGTGATGGTGAGTCTATTCCTAGCCTACTCCCAATTTGATTTGCTTACCATGACCTCCAGTTTCCTCTTAAGCAGGAACCCCTCACAGCCTTCTTTTGCATATTTTTCTTGGCTCTTGGCCTTTGGGATTCATCCTTCCACATAAACCTCAAGGCTAAGGGCCTCAGGTGAAGGTCCAGGTCTAGCTCAGCAGGAGTGGAATCACATGCCCAGGGAGGAAAGTCAGCTTTGCTCCTCCTTTTTAAACCATTAAACACCAAAGTTCTTATTTTCATAACTGCTTCCATGCTGAAGAGGCTGACTGCTCTCAAGACGTCTCAGACCCTTCCAACAGAAGAGGTCTGATTACTTCGCTTGAAAGAAGTTGAAGGGTGATTACTCTCTAAGTCAAGAACATGATTTATACTCCTGGGGTGAACAAAGTGAAATACACAGAGGCATCCTAGAACAGCAGAAAAGAACACACATACACACACATTTTTAACCTCTGCTATATCATATTAAGGAAGTTGGATTTTATACTGCAGGTATTTAGTTAGCCATTTAAAAGTTTTAGGCAAAAGAGTCACAAATCAGTTTGGCAGCGGTGACGAGGATGAAGTCGAGGAACAAGCAACCGGAGGCCCAGTCAGGCTGGCGCAGTGACGGGCCAGGCAAAGAGGGTAAAGATCTAGAATAAGGTCATTGTCAGGGACAGAGAGAAGCAGACAGATGTGAAAACCTCCTATTGTAGAATTGTCAGGATCGGGAAAAGATTTGATGTTAGCTTAGATAATAATCCAGCAAGACTGCCTGATTTCTAGCCTGGTTGATGGAGGTGACAGTAATATAGCTAAGTGACACAGGAAACAGGGGAAGAGGAGGCGTGGGTGGCAATATAGATAATAAACTTAGTTTGGGATGTGTTGAGTTTGAAGGGCTGTGAGACATTCAAGTGAAGATACTCAGTGGACATGAAGATGCTATTGCGGTTGCAGCTAAGGGGAGCTCAAGACTGGACAAATGTTGTTTTTTGTTGTTGTTTTTTGTTTTGAGACAGTCTCGCTCCGTCGCGCAGGCCAGAGTGCAGCGGCATGATCTCCGCTCACTGCAACCTCCACCTCCCGGGTTCGAGCAATTCCCCTGCCTCCGCCTCCTGAGTATCTGGGATTATTGGTGCACAACACCACGCCCAGCTAATTTTTTTGTATTTTTAGTAGAGACAAGGTTTCATCATGTTGACTTGAGTGGTCTCAAACTCCTGACCTCAGGCAATCCACTGTGCTTGGCCAGACAATGGTTTTGAGAACCTTCAGGACATACATAATCATCAGGCGACCTGAGGATGCAACATGGAGGGACACCAACATTAACCAGAGTAGAGGAGTCGGAGTCAGCCAAGCATTCTGAGAACACACCATTTAAGAAGCAGAAAGGAGTAACACAGGCTGGGCACGGTGGCTCACGCTTGTAATCCCAGCACTTTGGGAGGCAGAGGCGAGAGGATCACTTGAGGTCAGGAGTTCAAGACCAGCCTGGCCAACATGGTGAAACCCCATCTCTACTAAAAATACAAAAATTAGCAAGTTGTGGTGGTGGGCACCTGTAATCCCAGCTACTCAGGAGGCTGAGTCAGGATAATCGCTTGAACCCAGGAGGCGGAGGTTGCAGTGAGCCGAGATCATGTCACTGCACTCCCGCCTGGGGAACAGAGTGAGACTCCGTCTCAAAAAAAAAGGGCGGGGAGGGGGTAACACAGAAGATAAGACAGGAGTGTTTAAATAAGGAGAAAGCAGTTGTCTGTGCTGAAGGCAGCAGAGAGGCCTCAGAGGTATCCAGTGGATTTGCAATTACTGAGTCCATGGTGAACTTGGTTAGAGCAGTTCCAGTTGACGGTAGAGAAAATAAATCAGGTTTTAAACATAGAGTGAGGACAAAGAATGAGGGAATGTGTCAGATGTCTCCCGTTTGTCCCACCAGATTCACACTCAATGCTTTTCCACTCTGCTCTCTGTCCTGGGCACACAGGCAGCACCAACAGATGCCCATGACTGTTGAGTTTGGCCAACGGGGGTGAGCCCTGGGAGGAGGCTGGAGGGAAGGAGAGTGAGATGGGATATATATCCCCCAACTCCTTCTCTAAGGCGCCTGCTCCATTTGCTCAACCAGAGGTCCTGACTGTCCTCCTGGGTGCAGGTAACCACTCTCCCCCACCTCCTCTCAGGCCTGATGGAGTTTTGTTCTTGTTTCCCAGCTGGAGTGCAATGGCGATCTTGGCTCACTGCAACCTCCGCCTCCCGGATCCAAGTGATTCTCCCACCTCAGCCTCCCAAGTAGCTGGGATTTCAGGCATGCGCCACCATGCTCAGCTAATTTTGTATTTTTAGTAGAGACAAGGTTTCTCCATGTTGGTCAGGCTGGTCTCGAACTCCTAACCTCAAATGATCCACCCGCCTCGGCCTCCCAAAGTGCTGGGATTACAGGCATGAGCCACGGTGTCCAGCCAGACCTGGGATGTTCTACCGCCCCTGGTGTTTCTCTGAAACCTGCCCACACCTTTGCAGACAGTTCTTTATTCCACCTTCCTCAAATGATCTTCAGATGAACACACCATCTGTGTTCTGCTGGAACCCTGAATGATGCAGGAAGGAACCTGGACTGAGACGAGTAGAGAAACAGAAGTAGACAAGGCAAAAGAGGTTTTTGTCTCAGGGTTTTATTTTTTAAGCATGGGAGTGGTTTGGATATATCGATAAGTTCATGAAGTTTTAACAGTCAGGTCTTATTTGAAAGGCATCATCTGAGAGGAACGGAGAAATAGGCAGAGAGTCCTTTGCTCTCTGGAGTTGGTGACATGCCCAGTGGCCTCACCATGATTGCTTCAGATGCTCTAGAACTTGTGTTTCCAGTTTGTCCAGGACAGTCTCGTCGCCAGGTTTGCCTGTGGTTGCATTGGGAAAGCATTGGTCTGAGCCCTGAGCTGACGGAAAAGGAGACACAGAGGCTAAAGAAAGAGAAAGAACAAAGGTCAGGACCTCAACAAACCCGGACACACCTCAGTGCACTGAGGCAGTCAGACGACAAACAAAGTAGCTGGTGTTTTCTCAGACTTTGCGAGACTGCATCACCCAGCCCTGCTCACCTTGCCAGTCTCCTCTCTTACGTCTCTTGAGTCACTGGTTTGATTTCACTGCTCTGCCTCAGGGTCCTCCTTTCCCTTTCTCCAGCGTCAGGAGCCCAGTTCTGCCCTAGAGCCTGAGCTCTGACCTGCACCCTGACACTTTCCCCACCTCTAATCCCGGCCAGCTCCGTCTTACCCGAAACACTACTTTGTCCACAGGCTGCCCACCCAACCCAAAGCATCCTCTTGCCTCCTCTGCAGAGCGCCCAGATTCCTCTTCCATAGCAACTACCACTTCTTAAAAGGCATGGAGGTGAAGAACTTTATTTAGAAAGTCGAATTTTCTTACTTTTTTTTGGTTTTGTTTTGACGTCTATGTCTTTAATCTGTCTGAAACTTATTTTTGTATACAGTAGTCGATTGTCTCAACAGCTACACTCATTTACCTTCCCGCTTGGGTGTAGTATTTTGCATTCTGTGTTTGTATTTTTACTTGCATTGCTTATCCAGGGAACTCCGTACCAAAGCAGGGCTAAGAGCAGTCAAATGAAGCCTCGCTTCTATTTTTCCCCTTTTCTGTCTTCTTTTGTGTTGGAAATAGTTTACCTTTTCCCATTTCCTTTTTCAGTTTAGAAGACACAACTAATATTTCTATACATTTAATGCCATTCCTTAAATTTTTCGCATCTATTCAAATAAAATATATTTAACTCATGTTAAAATTAATTTGTAGCTGGGCTGATGGCTCATGCTTGCAATCCCAGCACTTTGGGAGACCGAGGTAGGTGGATCATTTGAGGTCAGGAGTTTGGGACCAGTCTGGCCAACAGGCCGAAAACCCTTCTCTATGAAAAATACAAAAATTAGCCAGGCATAGTGACATGCCCCTGTAATCCCAGCTACTTGGTAGGCTGAGGCACAAGAATTTCTTGAACCCAGGAGGCGGAGGTTGCAGTGAGTCAAGATCACACCACTGCAAAGACACTATCTCAAAAATAATAATAATAGTAATTTGTTATCTAGACAAAGACCTTAGCATGGTTTAGGTTCCATTTTACCTTCCCCTTCTTAATTTCCATATAATTACATAGAGCTTTTGTTCTGTCTTATATAAAACATCTTTTTATTATTAATAATGCTATTGCAATAATTACACAAACTATATTTTATTGATGTCCTTCTCATTGTTGCTTTCTGTATTTTTCTTTTTTCCATCAAGTTCACTTTTCTTCTTGTTGAAGTTATACAGTTATTTAAATTAAGGGTCAAGGGTGGGGGCAAGGTAAGTATTGTTATGTTTTGTACGTCTACATTTTTTCTGCAACTATGTATAGTTCAGCTGGCTGTTCAAAGTTTATATTGACAGTCACTTTTCTTTGGCATTTTGAAGATATTACTCCATGTTTCTTGGCTTCTATTGTTGCAGATGAGAAGTCTGTTGCCAACTCAATTGCTGTTATTTGGAAGTCAGTCTGCTGCATGATATAGGAGCCTTTTCATGGTCAGCTTTTCTGTAGTGTTTTGGTGGACTCTCACAGCTCTTCCTTTCACTCGCTCATTCATTCAACAATTGTTTACTGGCTAAGGATTGTGTACTAGCCTGTTATTGTGCACAATGACAGAGAGAATAATGACAGAGCTTCTGGGCCCCAGGCCTGGAGAAGGTCTGAATCTACTTGGAGAAACAGACGTGAAAATAAAGAAATGACGGTATAACAAGATAAAAGCTATAATGATGCAGGCTGATTGTGAGTTTCTACAGTTCTGGCAAGGAATGTGTTTTTATTCAATTGAATTTCTTACAGTTTGTAGCACCATGTCTTACCCACTGAAATCACTTAAAATACTTTAACAATTAACATGAGTATAATTTTTTAAAATATTTTTCATTTTAAAATTACTTTAGCTTTCACTTTTCTCCAGTTTCAAATGCATGGTCGACTACTTACCAGCTATTTTCGCCAGGATTTCCCATGAGAATTTCCAACTCAAGATGCCCTACAAAGAATTATTTCCTCCAATACCTGGTTCTCTTTTACTCTTCACCTGAATTGTCTGTGTTATTCTTAATTCCATCCTCTCCCTAAGCCCATGTCTAACCAGCCTGTCTATTCTAGGTCATAAATATTTTGTGATCTGTCATCGTTTCCATTTTCTTATTCCCACCATCTTGGGTCAAGCCTTCATTATCACTTCCCTAAACTGGTAAAAAAAAAAAAAAAAAAGAAAGAAAGAAAGAAAGAAAAGAAAAAGAAAAGAAAAGAAAAATCCCAACAGATCTTCCTGCCTCTTGCCACTTTTCTCTACCATCTTTTAATTGCCACCACAGTCTTATTTCTTAAACATTAGATACTGAATTGGCTTTCTATTGCTTGTGTAACAAATTACCATGCATTTAGTGCCTTAAAACAACCCACAGTTATTATCTTAGAGTTCGGGAGGGTCAAAAGTCTGGAATGGATCTCACCGGGCTACAATTAAGATTTCAGCAGGGCTGCTTTCCTTCCGGAGGCCCTTGGGGACAGTCTGTTTCTTTGACTTTTCTGATTTCTAGAGGCTTCTGCTCACACTGTTGGTTTATAGCTCTTTTCCTCCATTTTTCAAAGTCAGCAACATTGGCTGAGTCCTTCTCATGATACCATCTATTTGGTTCT
Organism: Plecturocebus donacophilus; assembly: GCA_004027715.1. Lineage (NCBI taxonomy): Eukaryota > Metazoa > Chordata > Mammalia > Primates > Pitheciidae > Plecturocebus > Plecturocebus donacophilus. The sequence goes on from PVKP010014151.1 coordinate 20,267, forward strand.
CTCTTTTCTGCCTCCCTTTTCTACTTAGAAGAATCCTTATCCATCTGGATAATATAAAATTATCTCCCCACCTCAAAGTCAGTTGATTAGCGACCTTAATTCCTCATTGCCAGGTACTTTGCACACTGGCCAGTTCTTCACATTAGTGCTTGGACATCGTTGGGGGACCATTATTCTGCCTACCACAGGTTCAATACAAATTGAAGAACTCATACCTGTAATTCCAGAGCCTTTGGGAGGCTGAAGTGGGAGGATCACTTGAGACCAGGAGTTCAAGACCAGCCAGGGCAACAAAGTGAGACCCTATCTCTACAAAAAATTATTTAAAAATTGAATATTGGCTGGGCAGGTGGCTCATACCTGCAATCCCAGCACTTTGGGAGGCTGAATTGGAGGATTCCTTGAGCCTAGGAGTTCGAGTTGGTCTCAAACCTGAGCAACATAGTAAAACTCTATCTCGATAAAAAAATTAAAAAGCCAGGTGTGGTGGTGCATGCCTGTAGTCCCAGCTACTCCGGAGGCTGAGGCTGGAGGATTGCTTGAGCCCAGGAGTTCTGGGCTGTAGTGCGCTGTGCTGATCAGGTGTCCCCACTAAGTTCGGCATCAATGTGGTGACCTCCCAGTAGCAGGGGACCACCAGGTTGCCTAAGGAGGGGTGAACCGGCCCAGGTCGGAAACAGCAGGTCAAAACTCCCATGCTGATCAGTAATGGGATCGTGCCTGTGAATAGCCACTGCACTCCAGCCTGGGCAAGATAGCGACACCCTGTCTCTAAAAAATAAAAAATTAAAAAAAAATTTTTTTTAATTAAAAAATTAGCCAGGGGTGGTGGTGCATGTATGCAGTCCCAGCACCTCAGAAGGCTGAGATGGGAGGATAATGCGAGCCCAGGAAGTTCAGGCTTCAGTGAGCCGTGATTGCGTTGCTGCACTCCAGCCTGGATGACAGAGCAAGATCCCATCTCAAAAATAAAAATAAAATTGAATACCAGGTGCAGTGGCTCATGCTTGAAATCCCACTGCTTTCAGAGGCTGAGGCCGGAGGTTAGCTTAAATCCACAAGTTCAAGACCAACCTGAGCAACAAAGCAAGACCCTGTCTCTACACAAAAAGTTTTTTAGGCTAGGCATGTTGACTCGTGCCTGTAATCCCAGCAACTTGGGAACCCAAGGTGGACAGATTACTGGAGATCAAGAGTTTGAGACCAGCCTGGCCAACATAGTGAAACCTTCTATCTACCAGAATTACAAAAATTAGCTGGGCATGGTGGTGGGTACCTGTAATCCCAGCTACTCAGGAGGCTGAGGTTGGAGAATTGCTTGAACTCTGGAGGCAGAAGTTTCAGTGAGCTGAGATTGCACCTCTGCACTCCAACCTGGGTGATAGAGCAAGATTCCTTCTCAAACAAAATATATATATGTATGTGTATGTGTGTATATATATATATTTAATTAGCCAAACACGGTGGTACACTCCTGTAGTCTCAGCTATTAGGGAGGTTGAGGTGGGAAGATCACTTGAGCCCAAGAGTTTGAGGCTTCAGTGAGCTATGATCACACCACTGCGCTCTATTCTGGACAACCCTGTCTCAAAAAAAAAAAAAATTGAAGTAAATTATATGTTCATAAAAAGGGAATGATTTAGTAAATTATGGGAGAGTCATTCTCAAGAATATGTAGCAATTTAAAAATGTGTAAATACTAGCTGGGCATGGTGGCTCAGGCCTGTAATCCCAGCACTTTGGGAGGCTGAGGCTGGCAGATCATTTGAGGATGGGAGTTCGAGACCAACTCTGGCCAACATGGTGAAACCCCCTCTCTACTAAAGTACAAAAATTAGCCAGGCTTGGTGGTACATGGTCTGTAATCCTAGCTACTCGGGAGGCCAAAGCAGGAGAATGGCTTGAACCTAAGAGGTGGATGCTGCAGTGAGCCAAGATTGAGTCACTGAACTCCCTCCTAGGCGGTGGAGCAAGACTCTGTCTCAAAAAAATAAATAAATAAATAAATAAATAAATAAACATACATAAATAGCAGGACGAAATAGTAAATAGATAATGATTATAATTATAGCAAATAAACTAGACACATAAATATGATTGAAGGAAATAAATTGTAAGTGAGTGGCTGTTATTGCTATGATGTGGAAGGTGGGTAATTGTTATTCTTTTATATCCTGCCCTTATTGTAGTGTGGCTGGATCACCGAGGCAGGAACTGCTCGTTATCTACTCAATATCTACTCTCTCCTTCCTTCTAATAAAGATAACACTGATTATTTTTGGGAAGGTAAAACTATTCCAAGATTTTCTTGCATGTGATTCATTTCTAGCTAATGAGCTACAAAAGAAAGTCATGAATGTGCTTCAGCTTCTAGAGTTCTTTTTTCATTTTTTTTTTTTTTTTTTTTTTGAGACAGGGTCTCTGTCATCCAGGCTGGAGTGGAGTGCAGTTGCACAGTCTCAACTCACTGTGACCTCTGCCTCCTGGATTCAAGCGATTCTCCTGTCTCAGCCTCCCGAGTAGCTGGGATTACAGGCGCCCACAACCACGCACAGCTAATTTTTTGTATTTTTAGTAGAGATGGGGTTTTGCCATGTTGGTCAGGCTCGTCTCAAACTCCTGACCTCATGATCTGCCTGCCTCAGCCTCCCAAAGTGCTGGGATTACAGGTGTGAGCCACTACACCCAGTCTGTTTGTCGGTTTTTAACCGGAAAAGGAAGAGTTGATGAGTTGGAAGTTAGGGAATGTCTCACCCAGTCACCCAGGCTGGAGTGTAGTGGTGCAATCACAGCTCACTGCAGCCTCAATCTCCTGGGCTCAAGTGATCGTCCCACCTCAGCCACCCAAGTAGCTGAGACCACAGTTGTCTGTCACCATGCCAGGCTAATTTTTAATTTTTTGTAGAGACAAGGTCTCTCCATGTTGCCCAGGCTGCTCTGGAACTCCCCGGCTTAAGCAATCTTCCACTTCAGCCTCCCAAAAGATTGAGACTATAGGGTTGGCACAGTGTCATGTCTGTAATTCCAGCACTTTGGGAGGCCAAGGTGGGCAGATTGCTTGAGGCCAGGAGTTCCATACCACCCTGGCCAACACGGCAAAACCCTGTTTCTACAAAAAATACCAAAAAAATTAGCTGGGCCTGGTGGCACATGCCTGTAGTCCAGCTACTTAGGAGGCAGAGGCAGGAGAAATGCTAAAACCTGGGAGGCAGAGATGACAGTGAGCCAAGATCATGTCACTGCACTCCAGCCTGGGCGACAGAGTGAGACTCCGTCTCAAAAAAAAAAAAAAAAAGAGAGAGACTATAGACATGAGCCACTGTGCCCAACCTTGGATCTTTTTAATCTAGGTGGGAATGGAGGGAGGGGTGGATATGAAGTCACATTTTATTGAAAATAGGAAAGAAGTTGAGACATATAGTAGGTAAATTAGGGCAGAAAGTTCAGAATTAAGAACAAGAATCTCTTAATCTCGCCTATCCTAAATCATAATTTGTCACGGCCAAAAGCAGGGTGGCTTTAGCAGACATAGCTCAGCTCCAAGTCCCAGTTCCACCTACACCTTGTTAGATTTGAAGAGGCGGGTCACTTATACCCACCGTTTAAGCCACACTTTCTTTCTCTGAGAAAGGATAGTAATACCCACCTCCCCAGTTCACAGAATTGTTGTGAGGATCAAAGTGATCAGGCTTGTGCGTAAGAATTTCTGTGACACCCAATGCAAATGAGAATCATGTTGCTTTTATTACATGTAGGAAAAACATCATCCAAGTTTGGTGAAAAATTCAATCAATGAATGCATGAGCCCAGCTTGCTAATCACCTTATGTTAATACAAGACTAAATGCAGGAACAGCTTCATCTATCTTATTTTAATCAAAGGGTAAATGCAGGAATGAATTCATCGTGTGGAATTATGTAAAACATAACCAACATATAGGACATTACCATTATGAAGAAAGCTCTTTTCCCCATTAAACGGCTAGCGCTTAGACTTTCTTTACTGGGACAAAACCTTTTGTTCCACTATTTGAAATTTGACTTCAAATGCACTGTGCCTGAAAAATACTTAAATTGAGACTTAAATCACATTAACATATATGTGACTATTTCGTTTTTCAAAAGTATGTTTTAATAGAACTAAGGAGAAAATAAATTTGATTTGTTTTGCCTTTTTTGTTTTAAGTTTTTTGGTTTTTTTTTTTTTTGAGACGCCCAGGCTGGAGTGCAGTGGTGCAATCTCTGCAACCTCCGCCTCCCGGGTTCAAGCAATTCTGCCTCAGCCTCCTGAATAGTTGGGATTACAGGCGTGTGCCACCACGCCCAGCTAATTTTTATATTTTTAGTAGAGATGGAGTTTCACCATGTTGGTCAGACTGGTCTTGAACTCCTGACCTTGTGATCCTCCCATCTCAGCCTCCCAAAGTGCTGGGATTACAGGCATGTGCCACCGTGCCGGGCCTTTTGTTTTAAATTTTAACAGTAAAGTGTATTTTGTTATTTGCACTGCTAAAGAGGTGAATAATCATATAAACTAGAGGCCAGTCACCCACCACTCTGGTGGGCTATAAAAGGAGTCTCTCCCTATTTCTTCCATCTCCCTACCCTTGAAATTTTGGATCTCCTGCTTCATTTAACAGGGCAGGTAGCTTCAACATTGATTTGAAGTTAATAATAAAAAGCATAGACAACATAACCCCTAAATGATAGATGAACAAAAATCTTGGAAGAACATTGGAATAGATCACAGGGAATTGTATTAATTTCTCCCCAGATAGCAAAGCCAATAACTGTGACTAATCCGCTCTTGCTATGATCAAGATAGTCATCACAAACACCATGATGAAAAAAATCCACATGAAGAATCGATCTATGACTTTCGCCACCTTCTTCCACTCGCTCCCCTTGGAATTGGTGGCCTTGTGGTCTCTGAGGCACTTGGCGATGTACTCGATATTCCTCGTCAGCACTTGGTACTGCGCACAGTAACTCTCGGCCTCCTGAGGGTTCTCACCTTGGCAGCCCAGGTCGTTCTTTAAGCGTTTGTTCATGTCCTTCTTTCTGGAAAGGTCTTTGTTCCTGGCTGTTTCTGGGTCAGACTCTGGGAGTTTGCTGTAAACTTTCGTGAGGCAATCCTGCTCTCTACTGTGGTGCGGGCTGAGGCAGCTTTCACCCACATCATAGACAAACAAGACCCTGGACATGTACTTCAGGATGACCACCCTGGCCCAGTGTGGCACCGGCCGGGCCTCGGCCCCGCAGAAGTGGATATTCATCACCATGATGGTCAAGGCGGTGGAAGCTGTGATCAGGGCCATCGTGGCTATGTAGTATTTACCTGGAAAAACAACAGCAATAACTGAATTTGCTTTAAAAGCCATGAGTCACTTAACAACAGGGATACATTCTGAGCAATGTATAGTCATTCAGTGATTTTGTTGCTGTGTGAACATCATAGAGTGTATGTATACAAACCTAGATGGCATAGCCTTCTACACACCTACGCTGTATGGTATAGCCTGTTGCTTCCAGGCTACAAACCTATGCAGCATGTTTCTGCATTGAATACCACAGGCAATTGTACACATGATTATCAAACGGTAAGTATTTGAGTATCTAAGCATGTCTACACATAGAAAAGATAAAGTAAAAATTGACATTATGGGCCAGGCACAGTGGCTCAAGTCTGTAATCCCAGCACTTTGGCAAGCAGATCACCTGAGGTCAGGAGTTTGAGACCAGCCTGACCAACATGGAGAAACCCCCGTCTCTACTAAAAATACAAAATTAGCCAGGCATGGCAGTGCACGCTTCTAATTCCAGCTACTCAGGAAGCCGAAGCAGGAGAACTGCTGGAACCTGGGAGGCAGAGGTTGCGAGGAGCCAAGATCACGCCACTGCACTCCAGCCTGGGCATCAAGAGCGAAACTCCGTCTCAAAAAAAAAAAAAAAATTGACATTATAATACTATGGGACCATTGTTGTATACAGTCTGTCATTTACCAAAGCATTGTTATGCAGCACGTGACTGTATTTGTCTTAAAAAGAAACAAACACCATTATCTCAGGATGCAGAAAGTGAGAGAGAAAAAAAAGAAACAAACACCTTTTTAAAGGAGGTGTTATACCCTGGTGGTGTTTACTAGTATAGATTTTCTTTTTTTTTTGAGACGGAATCTTGCTCTGTCACCCAGGCTAGAGTACAGTGTCGCAATCTCAGCTCACTGCAACCTCCGGCCCCTGCGTTCAAGCAATTCTTCTGCCTCAGCCTCCCAAGTAGCTGGGATTACAGGCGCCTGCCACCATGCCTGGCTAATTTTTTGTATTTTTAGTAGAGAAGGGGGTTTCGCCATGTTGGCCAGGCTGGTCTCGATCTCCTGACCTCGAGTGATCTGCCCACCTCGGCCTCCCAAAATGCGGATTACAGACGTGAGCCGCCACGCCCGGCCATAGCATAGACTTTTGAATCTGACTTCCTGGGTTCAAATCCCAGCTTTGTCACTCCTTAGACTTGCGATCTGTAGCCAGGTGTATAATCCTGCTAAGCCTTGATTTCCTGCTCTGTAAAGTGGGTATAATAATAATATTTAACTCGCAGGAATATGAGGAGATGATTAATTGAGATGATACATGTGAAGTTCCCAGCACTGTTCCTGGTTTGAAATTAAAAAGTCTGGAAATGTTTGCTGAGATCATGAGGTAAAATTTTTTTCTGCATTCAACAAATAAACAATTAATGAACTTGACCTGTTCTCAGAATGGTCTTCAGACCTCATTAATATGGAAGCCAATTGCTACTGGGTAAGAAAGGAGACTGTGTCACTATTAGTCTTCAGAATGTGATTATATAAAGCAAATGTTGATGAAAAAGTGAAATTAAGGAAGGAAACAAGATAAGGCTACAAATTTATGAAATATATAACAAAAAGCCAAGATGAATGAAAACAAAAGCAAACTTTTGAAAAAAGTAATAAAACTGATAAACCTTTGATAAGACCACTCACAGGATAGAGAGAGAGAAATAAAGGGAAAGAGAGAGAGAAGATGCAAAAGACTTACAAAATAGTACAATATTATAAATAACTGTATAGCCGGGCACAGTGGCTCACACCTGTAATCCCAGCACTTTGGGAGACTGAGGCTGGTGGATCACTTGAGGTCTGGAGTTAGAGAGCAGCCTAGCCAACATGGTGAAACCTCGTCTCTACTAAAAATACAAAAAACATAGCTGGGCGCTGTGGCTCACGCCTGTAATCCCAGCACTTTGGGAGGCCGAGATGGGTGGATCACGAGGTTAGGAGTTCAAGACCAGCTTGGCCAAGATGGTGAAACCCCATCTCTATTAAAAAAAAAAAAATTAGCCAGGTGTGGTGGTGCGTGCCTGTAATCCCAGCTACTCGGGAGGCTGAGGCAGGAGAATCACTTGAATCCAGGGGGCAGAGGTTGCAGTGAGTCGAGATCACGCCACTGCACTCCAGCCTGGGCAACAGAGTTAGACTGTGTCTCAAAAAATAAAAATAATAAAAATAGCAGTATAATAACATATTTCATAATCTAGATGAGACTGCTGGAAAAAATATAAGATGTTAAAATTAGTGCAAGAATAAAGAACACTTTAATAGAAATGGGAATCAATCAAATACCAACTCCCTACCAAAGGCTGTAGGCCCAAGAAGAATCTATAGGTAAGCCTTATCAAACTTTCAAGGAACAAATAATTCCCATTTTATGCAACTTATTCCAGAAACAGAAAAGGAGGGGAAACTGCCCAGTTCATTTTGTAAAGTCAATTTGTCCTTGGTTTCAAAAAAGAAATATTAAAGCCATTTCACTAATAGACATATTTGAGAAAGTTCTACAAAATACGAGCTAACTAAATCCAACAGTGTCTTCAAGGATAATGTATCATGAGAAAGGAGTTTGGTCGAGTTGTACAAAAAAGTTCAACATCAGAAAACTTATTGATGTAATTCATGACATTGATGAGTAAAAGAGAAAACACATGATTATCTTAACAGATGAAGACAAAGTATTTGATAATGTTTATCATCTGTTTATTATTTGTCAAAAACTCTGAGTTAACTAAAAATATATGAGACCTTTCTTAATATGGTGAAGGCCATGGGCCAGAAACCTATATCAAAGCCTACATTTGATGCAGAAAAGTTAAGCATATTTCTATATCGTGAGCACACTCCATAGGTGCTATGAATAACAAATTATAGTTGTTAAATAAATGTTCTCAAAATCTGTGTGCACCTTTCCTAAAAAGATAAATATCAGCTAGTCATGGTGGCTCACACTTGCAATCCCAGCACTTTGGGAGGCCGAGGTGGGAGGATCACTTGAGCCCAGGAGTTCAAGACCAGCCTAGCCAATGTAATGAGACCCTGTCTTTTTTCCATTTTTCTTTTGAGATGAAGTCCACTCTGTTGCCAACAGAGATTGGAGTGCAGTGGTGTGATCTTGGCTCACTGCAATCTTCACCTCCCGGATTCAAGTGATTCTCCTGCCTCAGCTTCCTGAGTAGCTGAGATTACAGACATGCACTGCAATGCCCAGCTAATTTTTTTTATAGAGACAAGGTCTCACCGTGTTGGCCAGGCTAGGCTCAAACTCCTGACCTCAGGTGATCTGCCTGCCTCGGCCTCCCAAAGTGCTGGGATTATAGGCATGAGCTATCATGCCTGGCCTTCATTTTTAAATAATAAAAATAAATTAAAATAAAATTTAAAAATACAAATTTAATTTAATTTTTAAAAGATAAATTTCATATTACTATAGAAACAGAACAAGCAATTCCTGTGAGACATGTCACTTTAGAAATTGTGCCAGCTTGCTATATAATGTTACCGCCCGAGAAGAGAGTGGGACCAGCCAATGATCTTTCCTCAAACAGGCTATGATTGGATGTCAGCGCTGCCAATCATTTCTGCCTCGGGAGAACTAATAAAATCCCAATACATCTCCTTCTTTTTATTAGAGGGGAAAAAGCCTTCTGTGTCTAATTCTGAAAAAGAGGGGCGTGTGTGTGTGTGTGAGTGTGTGTGTGTGTGTGTGTGTTTTGCAAGGAGAGACATAAAAGGGAAGAAATCTTCAAATGGAGAAGCCACTGTAGTATTGTCTGAATATTGGGTAACTGGACTCAGTAAAGAGTAAAAGGGCAAGGCAACATCCCTTGATATTAGACTCTAAGTTCCTTGGTGTTCTAAAACTTCTCCTTATTGCTTACTTTAAGGAACTCAAACTTAGATCTAGCTTGATTCTGGTGAGCATCTATTACAACAGCAAGTCCTTGAGATGGAGGTGTTGGATCTCAAGAGTATCCTTGAAAACAAGAAGTATGTGTTTTTGCTTTGTTTTCTTTTGTTTTTTCGAGACGGAGTTTCACTCCTGTAGCCCAGGCTGGAGTGCAGTGGTGCAATCTCAGCTCACCACAACCTCCGCCTCCTGGGTTCAAGCGCTTCTCCTGCCTCAGCCTCCCGTGTAGCTCGGATGACAGGCATGTGCCACCACAGCCAGCTAGTTTTGTATGTTTAGTAGAGATGGGGTTTCTCCATATTGGTCAGGCTGGTCTTGAATTCCTGACCTCAGGTAACCTGCCCACCTCAGGCTCTCAAAGTGCTGGGATTACAGGCGTGAGCCACTGTGCCCAGCCAGAAGTGTGAGTTAGAGGGGATAGGAGAGCCCTCAGAACAAGCGAGGTAAGGACAGGGGAGGCAGGGGCGGTGCCCTCAGTCTGCACCCCAACCCTTGGAGGGACATTTCATTATTGCTGATTTTTGAAAACGTAGTCTGCTTTGAAATCACCTCAGATTCCCAAATCTTGGCTGAGTTGCTAAATCAAACTCTCTGGGTATAGGAACCTGTATTTTAATAAGCTCTCTCCCACTGCTATTATACTCAATGAAGTTGAGATTTTTCTAGTAAGGGTAGGCATCAGGCTTAAAAAGCAATCTTTCTACCGTGTTTGCCACTCTTCCCTAGAAGAAAACCCTTGTCATGTGAAATGATAACAATAGTGACTGTTTACTCAGTACTTACCATATGCCAGGTGCACAGTAAGCAATGACACAGAAGGAAGCAATCACACAAATTTTGCAGATGATGAAGCAGAGACGAAGAGAACAAGTAGCTTATCTAAGTTTGATCAAGAAGTGAACAGTGAAGTCAGCATTCAAATGCAGGTTTCTTTGATTTCAAAATCAGGTCTTAACCTCTGGGTCAGTGGACTTCAGACTTAAACAGAAAATGCATCAGAATCACCCAGAAGACTTGTTAAAACAGGATGCCAGAGCCTTATCTCCAGAATGTCTAATTCAGTAGGCTTAGGGTGGGCCCTGGGATTTTGGGTTTCTAAAAGTTCCCAGGTGGGCCAGGCATGGTGACTCATGCCTATAATCCCACCACCTTGGGAGACCGGGGTGGGTGGATCACGAGGTCATGGCTCAGCATGGCCAAGACGGTGAAAACCCGTCTCTACTAAAAATACAAAAATTAGTCGGGCATAGTGGTGCATGCCTGTAGTCTCAGCTACTCAGGAGGCTGAGGCAGGGGATTTCTTGAACCCAGGAGGCAGAGGTTGCAGTGAGCCATGATCGTGCCACTGCACTCCAGCCTGGGTGATAGAGCAAGACTCTGTCTCAAAAAAAAAAAAAAAAACCATCAGTCTCTATCTGTCAGATTAACAAAAGAAAGTTCCCAGGTGATACTGATGTTGTGCATCTGGGGACCATCACTTTGAGAACCACTGCTCTAAAGTATAACCCTTTCATTGCTCTTTTGTGTAAACCCAGCGACCGTAAAACCAGTTTTGATTCCAACAGCCTTATCTATATTGAAAGATGCCAACTGTAACCACCAGAGGAGTTTGAGACAGTCTGGATTGAGTCTGAAATTGGCTCCATTGTTTCAAGTTTAAAGGCACACACACAACCTTAAAGGCAAGATCCCAGGCACTACAAAGCTGGGCTCGTAGTGGAAAACCCTTGAACTCACCTATCAGAGGGACATTTTCTGAGGCTGGCATAATTTCTGCCACCATTAGCTGAAATACAGTCATGGCCAACAGGATGGTCACTCCTAGGGAGACCTTTTCTCCGGAGGCTGCTGGGAGATAAAAACTCAAAGGAGCCAGAAAAGATATGAGGACACATGGTATGAGGAGGTTGACGATATAGAACGAGGACCTTCTCTTCAGAAGGAGGGTGAATGTGACATCTGGGTAAGGCTCAGAGCAGCAGCCATAGGATATCACATTCTTCACAGCGGGCATGCCGTGGACCTCCCATTCCACATCTTCAACGAAGTCAGAGAGATCTCCGCTGTCCAGGGCATTGAATATGTCCACCTGATTGCCATTGTAGGTCCAGGAACCAAAAGTCAGGTTGCACTGCTGGTTGTCAAAAGGGAAGTAGGTGACATCCACCACACAGGAGCTTCTGGTGATGGCCGGTGCATCCCATGTGATCAGCCCATCATACCGCAGGACCACATTGGTGTTCACAGGCTCTGAAGATTCATCGTCAGCCCTGGAGGTCAGATGAGGAAAATGAAAGCCACATGCTAGAACAACTTGCCACCATCCTTACCCAGACAGCTCACTGTACCCGTCACTTCAGTGTTTTGACAATGGACCGCCATTTTCCCTGTCATTGTGGCTCAGGAGTCTGGAATCAACTCGAATTTGCCCTTCTCCTCCATCCCCTGTAACTAGTCAGGGCCGAGTTCTCCTGAATTCTTCCTTGAAAGCATCTCTGCTCTCTATCCCTTCCTGTCCATTCCCAATGCCACTGTCTTGGTCCCCGTGTAATGATTTGAACACGCAGACAAAAAGTAAGTCTGTCGATACTAAAATATGCTCACTTGATTTGTTAACTTTAGGCACTAGAATATTAAAAACAGCTTTGTATTGATATTATAAAAGCTGTACATGTTTATTTGTAACATTTGGAAAACTCAGAGGATAAAAGTTGTTCACCCATAACTTTAGAGGAAGTCACTTATTCCAGATATGCCTTCTTTTGCTTTATCAATAGTTATGTCTTGTGTTTTGGGGTACAGAATTTCTATTTTTCTCTAGGAACTCTTTCTCTATTGCCATTGCAAGGCAGAGGAAGTGTTGGTCAAGGTGCCCCAGTGCCCCTGGCCAAAGGCTGGCTGGGTGACCCAGGCTTGGTCCAACAGATTCACACTCTCTAGAGTTTAGATTTTTTTTTTTTAAGACCAAGTCTCACTCTGTCACCAGGCTGGAGTGCAGTGGCATGATCTCGGCTCACTGAAATCTCTGCCTCCCGAGTTCAAGCCATTCTCCTGCCTCAACCTCCCGAGTTGCTGGGACTACAGGTGCACACCACCACACCCAGCTAATTTTTAGTAGAGACTGTGTTTCACCATGTTGGCCAGGATGATCTCGATCTCTTGACCTCATGATCCACCCACGTTGGCCTTCCAAAGTCTGGGATTACAGGCGTGAGCCACCACAACCGGCTGAGTTTAGACCTTAAGCAGAGTGATCCAGAGACCAAAAGCATCGCCCTAGTGATGGCTCCCTATTCAGAAAAAACAGACAGCCCCCACTGCCTTGAACACTAGAGCAGCCTTGCTTCTGTCCTTTCCGAGGGCTGGTCGTTTACTTTTTCCTTTAATTCAATGAGACGTACCACATCCTTCTAACAAATTCCTGTTTCACAAGGTTGCCAAAGTCAGTTTCTGATGCTTACAACCAAAGAGCCTTAATTGGTACATTTCTGTTAACATTTGGATGCATATTTTTACAGTCTGCCTTACAATTTTTTCCACGCAAAATGTATTTTGGCTAAATATAATGTAGTATTCTGGATTGGATCCTGGAACAGAAAAAGTACATTCAGGGAAAAACTGATAAAATCTGAATAAAGTAGTTTAGTCAATAACATTGTATTAATTCTATTAAGTGTATTATGGTTAAGTAAGATGTAACATTGAGGGAAACTGAGTGAAGGGTATAAGGGAACTCTGCACTATCTTTGCAACTTTTCTATAAATCTAAAATTATCCCCAAATTTAAAGTTACCTTGCAGAAAAGGAAAAAAAAGATGAGACAAAATGTTTTAAAATACATGGTCATCTGTTCATACTCTTCTACAACATTATTTTTGTTTCTAAACAGCATTCTATTATATTCCACTATATATTTTTTTACACCATACACCATATTTATTTAATACACCATAGTTATTTGTTACACCATTGTTAACACCATCGTTGATACAACATAGTTATTTAATCAATCTACTGAGGCTTGACATTATGGTTGGTTCCAGATTTTATATTTATAAGCAATGCTGCAGTGAACATCACTGTAGCTAAGTCTTTGCATTTATCCACTGACTCTTTCCTTAGGTTAAATTGCTGAAAAAGGATGTGCTGGGTCAGAACATGCGTGTTTTTGAGGGAAGTGAGGGATAAAAAACTACATATTGTATACAATGCACACCCCTCGGTTGACAAGCACACTAAAATCTCAGATTTCACCACTGTACAATTCACCCATGTAACTAAAAATCACTTGTACCTCAAAAGCTATTAAAATAAAAAATATATTGGCTGGGTATGGTGGCTCACACCTGTAATCCTAGCACTTTGGGAGGCCAAGGAGCTCAGATCACTTGAGTCCAAGAGTTCGAGACCTGCCTGGCTGACATGGCGAAACCCCATCTCTACTAAAAAAATACAAAAATTAGCCAGGCATGGTGGCACACACCTGTAGTCCTGGCTACTCTGGAGGTTGAGGCGAGAGAATCGCTTGAACTTGGGAGGTGAAGGTTGGAGTGAGCCGAGATCATACCACTGCACTCCAGCCTGGGTGACAGAGTGAGACTCCATGTCAACAACAAAAATAAATAAATAAATTAAATTAAATTATATATATTTAAAGAACAGACATGTTTTTAAGGTTTTTATTTTTTACACTCATTAGAAATTAGGTGCCACAACATTAACTGTAATGGTCTGATTGAATTCACTCTATACCTGAGAGGATCTTTAATGTGAGTGTTTGTGGAGTTTTTGAAAATGCCTGAACGACCCCGTGTAAGAGTGAGAAATGTGTAGTTAGCTAGCTGAGAAGTGAGAACTACATGTGAATTGAGAACACTGCTCACCCATCCTACTTCCTTGGTGCAAAAGGAGAGATCTGGAGACCAGAGAGACTCTGGAGCTACAACAATTGCCCTGGGCAGGGTCCCTGTAGGAAATAAATGGCCTACTCAAATAAGATAAGCTGAGGATAGTTTAAGAAAGGGGGTGTTCACAAAGGTATGGATAGGAAGTAGAGAAACCATTCCTGCACGTGAAGAGGTGAGGAGAAAGTGCAATTACCAGAACCTGGAAAGAAAGATTTGCATGAAGAGGGTCACCAAGAGAGGAGTAATGACTTTCTGCCAGGGGACACACCCAGCTCACAGGAAGAGAGCAAGGGAATACACACCCTAACCTCACTCTCTCTTCTCCCTACCATTGCCCACTGGTGCTCCACATTGGCCAAACCCAACCCCGAGCCAAAGGGTAACGGAACTCACTGACCAAACATCACCCCAGCTACTTTGGGATAGGTTGTTTTTGGTTCTGTTTTTTTTTCTGTTTGTTTGTTTGTTTCATTTTGCTTTTTTGAGACAGTTTCGCTCTTGTTCCCACGGCTGGAGTGCAGTGGTGCGATCTCGGCTCACTGCAACCTCCGCCTCCCAGGTTCAAGCCATTCTCCTGCCTCAGCCTCCTGAGTAGCTGGGACTACAGGCGCATGCCACCTCACCCAGCTAATTTTTGTACTTTCAGTAAAGACCAGGTTTTGTCACCTTGTCCGGGCTGGTCTCAAACTCCTAACCTCAGGCGATCCTCCTGCGTTGGCTTCCCAAAGTGCTGGGATTATAGATTAGATGTGAGCCACCGCACCTGGGCCTTTTTTTTTTTTTGAGATGGAGTCTTGCTCTGTTGCCCAGGCGTTAGTGCAGTGGCACAATCTCGGCTCACTGCAACCTCTACTTCCGGGTTCAAGTGATTCTCCTGCCTCAGCCTCCTGAGTAGCTGGGATTACAGACATGCACCATCACACCTAATTTTTGTATTTTTAGTAGAAACAGTGTTTCACCATTTTTACCAGGCTGATCTTGAACTCCTGACCTCAGGTAATCTGCCTGTCTCGGCCTCCCGAAGTGCTGAGATCACAGGTGTGAGCCACCATGCCCAGCCTGGAGTAGTTTAAATACATTATATTAAAATATATATATTTTTTGGCCAGGCGCAGTGACTCATACGTGTAATCCCAGCACTTTGGGAGGCTGAGGTGGGTGGATCACCTGAGGTCGGGAGTTTGAGACCACCCTGACCAAAATGGAGAAACCCTGTCTCTACTAAAAATACAAAATTAGCCAGGTGTGGTGGTGTGCACCTGTAATCCCAGCTACTTGAGAGGCTGAGGCAGGAGAATAGCTTGAAACCAGGAGGCGAAGGCTGTAGTGAGCCGAGATCACACCATTACACTCCAGCCTGGATAACAAGAGCAAAACTCCATCTCCAAAAATAAAAAATAATTTTAAAATTAAAAAAAATTTTTTTGTAGAGACAATGTCTTGCTATCTTGCTCAGGCTGGTCTTGAGCCCCTGGCCTCATACGATCCTCTTGCCTCGGCCTCCCAAAGTGCTGAGATTACAGGTATGGCCACTGTGCCCAGTCAAGACATTATTATTTCATAACTTCATGACCAATATCTTATTGTTTATCTCCCTGGTTTTTTTTTCATCATAACACTGCTCAAAACTTGCAATGGCTTCCTGTGGCCCACACAATACTTCTACACCTCCTCAGTTTAGTGTTCTAGCTATTCCGTGATCTATTCGCACCTCACTTTCTAGCTGTGTGCCTCTGCTGGCCTCCTTCACTCCCACCCCACTAATCAAGGCTGGAACCCCAACAAAGCCTATGAGTTTCTCTTCTCAAACTCTTTCCTCAACCCATAATAGGCCCCTTTTCAGCAATCTAACACACCCTTCAAGACTCTGCTCAAAATCCACCTCCTCTATGAAGCCTCCCCTGCCTCTCCAGCCAGATAGCTTTCCATTCTTGAAGGGCCACAGCACTTGATTCTGTGTTATAAGGAACCTGCATTTTTACCTTGCATTTTAGTTTGTACATACATAGCTTATTAGATTGTGCCTTGAAGTCGGAGACTGGGTCTTAAAATTCTTATTTACTTCTCATAAAAATATCCTGGAGATTTGAGTTCAGAACCCGATTCAGGTTTCACAACCTTAGGTGGATTATATCTCTGTCACTCACCTGTAAAAGTGGGCATTATAATACCTTAAGGCTTCTTTTTAATTTTTATATTAAACAAATAACTATGTATGTTAATTTCCATTGCTATTGTAGCAAACTACCACAAACCTAATGTCTTTTTTTTCTTTGAGACAGTCTTGCTCTGTTGCCCAGGCTGAAGTTCAGTGGCGAGATCTCAGCTCACTACAGCCTCCGCCTCCTGGGTTCCAGTGATTCTCCTGCCTCAGCCTCCCAAGTAGCTGGGATTATAGGCACACACCACCACACCCGGCTAATTTTTGTATTTTCAGTAGAGATGGGGTTTCACCATGTTGGCCAAGCTGGTTTTGAACTTCTGACCTCAAGCAATCCACCCACCTCAGCCTCCCAAAGTGCTGGGATTACAGGCGTGAGTCACCATGCCCAGCCAATTTTTTTGTATTTTTAGTAGAGACAGGCTCTCACTATGTTGGCCAGGCTGGTCTCAAACTCCTGACCTCAAGTGATCCACCCACCTTGGCCTCCCAAAGTGCTGGGATTACAGGCATAAGCCACTGCGCCCAGCCCCTAATGTCTTAAAACAACACAAATTTAGCATCTTAACAATTCTAGAGGTCAGAAATCCTAAAATCAACATGTAGCAGGGTTGCATTCCTTCTGGAGGCTCTAAGGGAAGATCTGTTGCCTTTCCTTTTCCACCTTCTCGAAGCCACCTGCATCCCTTGGCTCAGGGCCCCTTCTTTGCATCACTACCCTCTGCTTCCTTTGTGGCATCGCCTAATCTGACCGTCCCATCTCCCTCTTATAAGGACCCTTATGTTTACATTAGGCCCAACAGGATAATCTCTCCCATTTAAATCTTTAATTCAATCATACCTGCAAAGCCTTTTTTTGCCATGTAAGATAACGTCTTCACAAGTCTTGGGGATTAGGATGTGGACATCTTTTTAGGGGGACATTATTCTGTCTACAACACTTTGTAAAGGCCCAACTCCATGCAGACACATAGTAAGTGGCCAGTATGTATTAATTTCTTCCCCTTCCTTCTGTTTCTAACTGTGTTTCGTGTTCTCAACTAAACTATGAAAAAATATAAGCTGGGACAAAATGTAAGCTGGAGGTCAGGAAGGCATGTGTAATAATATAACCCTCACAGAATATTTAAATTGCTTTCCTCTTACCTTCCCTTTCCTCAGCCACTCAGTGGCCTTCAGGTAGTGATACAGTTTGGCTGTGTCCCCACCCAAATCTCATCTTGAAGTGTAGCTCCCCATAATTCTCACATGTTGTGGGAGGGACATGGTGAGAGGTAATCGAATCATGGGAGCAGGTTTCCCATGCTGTTCTTGTGACAGTGAATAAGTCTCACGAGATCTGATGGTTTTATACAGGGGAGTTCCCCTGCCCATGCTCTCTTGCCTGCCGCCATGTAAGACATGACCTCACTCCTCATTCGCCTTCAGCCATGATTGTGAGGGCTTCCCAGCCATGTGAACTGTGAGTCCATTAAACCTCTTTTCTTTTTAAATTTCCCAGTCTTGGGTATGTCTTTATTAGCAACAAGAGAACAGACAAATAGAGGCAGCCCCCTCTCCTCTTCTGTATCTGATCAAAGACTGAACTAACTTTAGTTGTTTTGCAATTGAGCAAAAATGCCTTTCCCAGCGTTGGCTGTAAGAAGCCCACTCCTGGGAACTGGGGAGGAGCAAGCTGATGAATGAGGGAGCAGGGAGAATTGACCAGTGTTCTCAGTCGCCGGAGTGCCTGGACCCTCAGTGTAGACTTGTCTGTTTACTTAGTCCCAGGATTCCTTCCTTCTTCCAGCTCCAACATCTCTGTCTTTCACATATTCACTTTTCCTTCCTTCCCATATTAAAAATCAGTTGCCCCCTCTCTCTCACTGCTAACTTCCCTTCCAGTCCTGTGAGTCCTGTCCTCCATGCCTCCTTCAGGACCTTGCCTCCCTTGGCCCCTCTCCTTCTCTCTGGCCCCTCTAGTCACTTTCCCACGCTGTTCACAAGTCTCTCCTGCCAAACTTTTTTTCTCCCCAGCACTTTTTTCTCTCTCATCTCCTTCCACGCACTGCTTTCAAAAGTAACTGATACCTGCTGTTGTCCCGTTTCCTCTTGCTTTTATTTCTTGACTCCTGCATTTTGACGTCTTTCCGACAAGTACAACTAGGCAAATCTCAAGACTTCTCCTAAGTCTTCATCTTCTTCAACTCTTCCCAAACACTGGGATTATGGATGTTCCTAGACATCCTCTCTTCCCTTGGTTTTTATTACATGACTCTCTCAGTTCTCCTTCTACCTCTTTAACCACTAATTCTAAGTTTCCTCTGTAAATTCCTTAAACGTAGAGATTTTTTTC
Organism: Plecturocebus donacophilus; assembly: GCA_004027715.1. Lineage (NCBI taxonomy): Eukaryota > Metazoa > Chordata > Mammalia > Primates > Pitheciidae > Plecturocebus > Plecturocebus donacophilus. The sequence continues at coordinate 38,930 of PVKP010014151.1, forward strand.
AATTTTATCCTCAGCCATTTTCTTTCCTTCCATGAGTAGTTTTTTTTTTTTTCTTTTCTTTTTTTTGAGATGGATTCTCACCCTGTCATCCAGGCTGGAGTACAATGGCGTGATCTCAGCTCATTGCAACCTCTGCTTCCTGGGTTCAAATGATTCTCCTGCCTCAGCTTCCCAAGTAGTTGGGATTATAGGCACCCGCCACCATGCCTAGCTAATTTTTGTATTTTTAGTAGAGACAGAGTTTCACCATGTTGCCCAGGCTGGTCTCGAACTCCTGACCTCGTGATCCGCCTGCCTCGACCTCCCAAAAGGCTGGGATTACAGATGTGAGCCACTGCGCCCAGCTCCATGAGAAGTTCTATGGGACTTTAAGGACTTTTGGCATCTCTATTAGCCCTGACAAATTTCTCCAAGTTTCAGATTTGCCTTTGCAATCTCATTATTGGACATTTTTGTGGGGATGTTTCTTTAGTTCCCCAAACTGAACATCAAATTCATCCTCTTTTTTTCCAAAACGATTTCTCCTCCCCCTCCTTTATTTCCAGTCTCATCTGGAAGCCTTGCCATTCTCTAAATCATCTTATATCGCTAAAGATAGCTATATAAGCTGGCCTTAAAGCTAAATTCTAGACAAATTCTTCTGAATATAATAGGGCACTCAATTTCTCACTAGGTCTAAAAGCCAACCATTGAAACTGCTCATTAAAATCCAACCACTGGGGCCAGGCATGGTGGCTCATGCCTGTAATCCCAGCACTTTGGGAGGCCAAGGCAGAAGGATTGCTTGAGCCCAGGAATTCAAGACCAGCCTGAGCAATATAGTGAGACCTTCTCTCTATAAAAAATGTTTTTAATTAGCTGAGTGTGGTAATGCACACCTATAGTCCCAACTACTCAAGAGACTGAAGTGAGAAGATCACTTTGTTACCCATGGAGGGTCTCAACTGCAAGTTGTCCACATTCTTGGCAATCTGAACAAAGAATTGGACAAAATGCACAAATAAAGCCATGAAAGTACAGCACAATGAAAGAAGCAATAAACGCTCAGATTTGTTGAAACGACACTCCACTCCACAGAGTGGGTGTGGGCTCCAGTTAGCAGCCCAAGAGCACTGGTTACAAAATCTTCTGGGGTTCCAGTACCCTTTAGAGGTTTCCCATTGGTTACACACTATGTAAATGAAGACTTGGCCCACAACTAATTGGAGGCTGAAGTGAAGTTACACCCTATGCAAATGAAGATGTGACCTACAATCAATCAGAGACTGAAGTGAAGTTACACCCTGTGCAAATGAAGACTTGCTCTGTGACCAATCCGAAGCTGAAGTGAAGGCTCCCTGTCTCCAGACCCTACTGAGGAGAATACTGCCTCAACTTGAGCCCAGGAGGTCAAGGCTGTAGTTAGCTACAATTGCACCACTGCACTCTAGTCTGGGTGACAGAGCAAAACCCTGTCTTAAAAAAATAAATAAATAAAACCTGACCACAAAAAATCCATAATGAATTCAAATTTAAAATTTCTGTAATCTGTTTTTTATCTAATCTAAAATCATCAGAAATCCTTGTAGCCTCTTATGCCAGCCACTATACTAACCATTAACTAATACTAAACATTCCCATCAGAACTTTGAGCCCCAATTCATTTTTTCTCCACTGATTTACCAAAAGAGCCAGTATCTACTTGAACTATTATAGTGCTACAGAGTTCACTATTTCTTGGGACAATTAATTGCCAAAATTATTAGAAAAATGTTCTGGTTTTTTTTTGTTGTTTGTTTCATTTTTGTTTTTTGGGGGAGAGCTTATCTTCCCTTCGGCTTTGACTATCTTCGGTTTTGTCCTCTGGCGCAGTGTTCTCTTTTCTCTACCTTACTTTCTCTCTGATTGCCTAAGGTAACCATCAAGTCTTCAAGGTCTTCTTCCCTCTTCCAAACTAAGCATCAGCAAATTCAACTATTCTCCTGTGAAGTGGCTTCCAGGGGTATCTCCTTCCTGATCACCCCCTAACCAGTCTGGCTCCATGGATTTAGGCACCAACGGTGACTCTAGATGCTAAGCATCTTCCTGCCTGAAGTGTCTTTAACACACTGGACTGACTCACCTACCCACTGCCCCTATTTCTCCTTCTCACCACAGCTCAGGAAGCCCATTGTGTTGTCTGTGACGCTCTGTACCTGCTTCTGAGAAGCAGTGATATTGTTGTATCTGACATCAGAAGATTCTACAGAGTCAGGGATTCAGCTAGAAGGACTGAGCTCAGGAAAATAGCCATGAGTAGGGGCCCTTCTTTGCCTGATCCCGTCGCACTCTTCCATTTTCATTTCAGTTTGCTAAAGGCATGATGTCATCCAACCACAGTTCCATTTAGAGGTTCCTCTATGCAGCAAAACTCTGAGAAGTTTTACTGAGAAGGAGAAGGCAAAGGAGAAGAGAGGAGCAGAAACAGAATGGTCCATGAATGACAAGAGCACAGAGAGAACTGAAGAGTCAACCAGAGGGAAAAAAAAGAGATGATTAATCAGTGCGGTGAAAGCCTCTGTGTAAAGGGGTGGAGAACAAAATTCACACATCTCAAGGCCAATGACAGGGGAGTGGGGAAGGGAGAATGAGGACAGAACCGACCAAAGCCACAGTGGGCTTGTGTGAGCCCATAAACACATAACTGGTTTCTCTAATAAGGGAGGAGTGGGGTCAGCTTAACTTAGGGTGCCTTGTAAGCTTGCAAAGAAGCATTTCAGTAAGAGCAGGTCACTGCCTCAGCCAGTCAAAACAGGAGGGAGAGGAGGACCACCATTCTGTTTGTTGTTTGGAGAGAATTGCTAGAATTCCAGAATGCTGGCCAGGTGCAGCGGCTCATGCCTGTAATCCTAGCACTTTGGGAGGCTGAGCTGGGTGAACTGCGTGAGCCCAGGAGTTTGAAACCAGCCTGGGCAACATGGTGAAATATTGTCTTTACTAAAAATTTTTTTAAAAATTAGCTGGGCATGGTGGCATGCACCTGTAGTCCCAGCTACTCAGGAGGCTGAGGTGGGAGAATAACCAGAGCCAGGAAGTCAAGGCTGTAGTGAGCCATGATCACACCACTGCACTCCAGCGTGGGGCAACAGGAGTGAGACTCTGTCTAACAACAGCAAAACAAACTTACAGAATGCTATAAGAGCTCATCGGAGTCAATGAAATTATCTTTCTTTTTCTTTTTTTTGAGACAGAGTCTCACTCTTGTCACCCAGGCTGGAGTGCAGTGACACAATCTCAGCTCACTGCAACCCCCACCTCCTGGGTTTAAGTGATTCTTCTGCCTCGGTCTCCCAATAGCTGGGATTACAGGCACCGCCATCACACCCAGCTAATTTTTATATTTTTAGTAGAGATGGGTTTCATCATATTGGCCAGGCTGGTCTCAAACTCCTGACCTCAGGTGATTCACCTGCCTTGGCCTCCCAAAGTTCTGGGATTATAGGCGTGAGCCCGCATGCCTGGTCTGTGTCAATAAAATTATCAGATATTACTCTCTTGCACTCCTCGGACGAGAGAGTGGTAATGGACAATGTGGCTTATTTTTGTGCTCTGTGTGTGTGTGTGTGTGTGTGTGTGTGTGAGAGAGAGAGAGAGAGAGAGAGAGAGAGAGAGAACACAGGGAGGGGGGTAAACTGGAAGAATAAAGACCCATACTTGAATGTTATTTCCCTTGGGAAGGGATACAAATGATTCCTCTGGCCCCTCAGGGTGGGGAACAGACAGAAACGGCTGTGATTTCAGAGGTCATGAGCCTTAGATGAGCTCTCTGAGTAAGGAGTGAGACTGAGACTAAAATCCAGGCTGCAACCCACCCGTGTTGCTTCCTTAAGGAGATCCATGCCCACTGGAAGCCTCCTCCCAGGGGAGACCCTTGAGGTGCCCCTCGCTCACATAGTTCTGAGCCACAGAGGAACCTTTGACACTCCACGGAAACTTGGGTTCCAGAATAAAAAGAAAGAGAAGCTCCTTCGACAGCAGGTGGAGCCACTGAGCTCGAGCTGTGACCAGAGATCTGTTTTTTGTTTCTGTTTTTTTGTTTTGAGATGGAGTCTTGCTCTGTCGCCCAGGCTGGAGTGCAATGGCACACGCTCGGCTTACGGTGACCTCCGCCTCCCAGGTTCAGGTAACTCTCCTGCCTCAGCCTCCCGAGTGGCTGGGACTACAGGCGCAGGGCACCATACCCAGCTAATTTTTGTATTTATAGTAGAGACGAGGTTTCACCACGTTGGTCAGGCTGATCTCTGACCTCAGGTGATCTGCTTGCCTCGGCTTCCCAAAGTGCTGGGGTTATAGATGTGAGCCACTGCGCCCAGCAGAGATCTGTTTGATTGTTTGTTTTTTCTCAAACTGCAGCCCATGGGCCCGCAGAGCCCACATCTTCTGGAGCTTGTAGAAATGCAGAATCACAGGCCCGCTACACACCTGTGGAATCAGAATCTGCATTTTAACAAGCTCCCTGGGCAATTCATATGCACCTTACAGCTTGCGACAAATAAACCTTACCTATCCATTATACAAGGCCCCTTGCTCTGAGACCAGGAAAAGCTCACTTTGCATCCTATTAATTGGTTCATCCTCCACTCTACACAGAGCCCCAGATCCATAGGTCAGTTTCTAGATGGCCCATTCCAATTTATTTATTGTTACATGATCTTGGATGGTGAGTGTCACTGTTATGGGTTGACTGCTGTCCCTGAAAAATTTCACATATTGAAGTCTTAGCCCTCAGCACTCAGGATGGGACTTGATTTGCGAATAGCATCCTGGAAGATGTAATTAGTTAGGTTAAGATGAAGTCACGCTGGAGTAGGGTGGGCACCTAATCCTACTGGGAATTTGGACACAGGGAACACACAGGAGAATGCCATGTGAGGATGGAGGCAGAGCTCAGAGTGATGCTTCCACAAATCTAGGAAAACCAGAGACTGCCAGCAAACCACCATTAGCTAGAAGAGAGGCCTGGAACAAATCCTTCCTCACAGCCCTCAGAGGAAACCACACTGTCAACACCTGCATCGCAGACTTCTTATCGCCGGAACTGGGAGACAACATGTTTCTGTTAAGTCACCTAGTTTGTGCTACTCTGCTATGGCAAAGTTAGCCCTAGCAAACTAATGCAGCCTCCACTTTCTCACCTGCAGAGGGGGAATGTAGATTGATGCTTTCCTTCCAGCTCTAAGCTTTTGTGACATATTATTTCCTGATCTAAGGTTCTATGACCATTATTTCAGGAGTCCTAGGAACATGGATTATTATTTAATTTCATGCATGTTTTAAACATTCCTTTTTCATCATGTTTGTTTGTTTGTTTGAGATGGAGTCTTGCTCTGTCACCCAGCCTGGAGTGCAATGGCATGATCTCAGCTCACTGCAACCTCCGCCTCCCAGGTTCAAGCGATTCTCCTGCCTCAGTCTCCCAAATAGCTGGGATTATAGGCACCTGCCACCACACCCAGCTAATATTTGTATCTTTAGTAGAGACAGAGTTTCACTATCTTGGCTAGGCTGGTCTTGAATTCCTGACCTCATGATCTTCCCATCTTGGCCTTCCAAAGTGTTGGCATTACAGGCATGAGCCACCGTGCTGGCCTCATTATGTTTAAATTCTATGAAATCAACAAGTTCACGTCTGAAAAGCATCCATTCTGAGCTGCACTTACTTGTTATATAAGACGATGTCCGGCCTCCACACGAGGTCACTGGGGATCCTGATGGAGTCTAGGCCATCGTACTGATCTCGGTCCCAGGTGAGATAGGCATCATGCCAGATTTGGCGGATCCACAAATAGGCGGTCAGAATTTGGTTTCTTTCATCCTACGCAATGAATCCAGATGTAATTTTACCTCGCAGACACTTGAAATGTCTTTCATTGATAGGACACTTGTTCTTCACAATAGGAATTTCACAAACACATGTCTATTTTCAACAAGTAAGTGAGAGCTTTTTTATTCTATCCCCTTGATTGACTACCAAGATTATATATTTTTTTTCCTCTTAGATTTAGTGTTCAGAATGTGAAGTGGACAAATATTTAAGTCTTCATGTCTTTGCATGGATCAACTGCCCATATTTCCTGAAAACTGATCAATGAATGACATACTTGAAAGCAAAAATCAGGGAATAACAATGTGCAGAAGAAAAATCTTTCAAGTTTCGTAACATTGTGTAATTAAACATATAGAAGCACTAATAAGCTATGCCATTTTTGGCTGGGCGCAGTGGCTCACGCCTGTAATCCTAGCACTTTGGGAGGCCGAGGTGGGTGGATCAGCTGAGGTCAGGAGTTCAAGACCAGCCTGGCCATCATGGTGAAACCCCATCTTTAAAAACAAACAAACAAACAAAAAACAAAAAGCTACCTTTTTTAAAAAATTGAGATTAAATTCACATTACAACTTACCATTTTAATAATTTTAGAAGGGGACAATGCAGTGGCTTCCAATATACTCACAATGTTGTGCAACCATCACTACTGCCTAATTCAATAACATTTCCTCCCCCACAAAGAAACCCCAACATCATTAAGAACTTACTGGCCATGCTCGCTTCGGCAGCACATATACTAAAATTGGAATAATACAGAGATTAGCATGGCCCCCGCGCAAGGATGACATGCAAATTAGTGAAGCGTTCCATGTTTTTTTAAACAACTTAAAAATAAAAATTAAAAAAAAAGAACATACTGGCCATTTTCCCTTTCCTCCCTGCAGACCCTAGCGACTTCTACGCTGTTTTCTGTCTCTATGGATTTACCCATTTTGGACATTTCATATAAATGACAGCATATAGTACGTAACCCCACCTTTCTTTACATTATCTAAGACTGTTACAGTTAATGACCAGGATTAGGTAACACTTGATGAAATTAACTACTTTTGTAGAAAGCTTCCTTTTCCCGGCATTCTCTTCTCCCACCAGTTTGCATATGGAGCTGTCATTCCCTCTCAAATTCCCTGTTAAGACAGCCTATTCAGAAAGCATGGTTGTTTATCCTCTAAGAATCATTCCAAAGCACCATATGTTACTCACCATATCCTTAATCTGAGAGAGTGTAATCTGCAGCGTGACATTCAGGACTTTATCTGTATCTTCCACTGGACGCAGAGCATTGGAATAATCTTCAAAAAGGTCATTAAACAACTTCTGAGCATATTTTCCATCTGCCGTCTCTACAACTGCTCAACAAGAGGGATCTGGATCAACATTCAGAGTGTTGTATGTAGAACGCGAGACCGAGGTCTAAAATGGGGGCTGGCCCAGCGTTGGCGAGGGACAAGCTTTGGGTGGATGGATGAGTTTTTCTGGCAAGCCCTACCAAGGTCAAAGTCAGTAGGAAGCACAGAACACTTCCATGCAGTTGAATCATCTGTTTTGTCTTCCCTTCCCTGCTCCACCTCCCCCTAAAGCGATAGCCCCAGATGAGACAAGACGGTTACATGTCACCAGCCTCTCACCTCTCAGTCTGGAAGCAGCAAAGTAAATCCAGCAAAAGGAGATGCAGGAATGGGACCAGTTCATGTTTCTCCTTAGCCTCTATAATAAAGTCTCAGCCAGGCAGTGTGGTCTTCTGCTTCCCCCTATGAATGCAAAGGATCTGAGCACAAGGAGCCCACACTGCCGCAGTCTTATGGCGACAGCTAGAGAGCTCCAGCTTACATTGCATGCAGGACCCAGATCCTGAGATCCAGGCCTGCCCTCCCTCCCCTCCGGTAATTTGAGACTGGCAGCTCCAGTGGCTGAGATGCCGGGAACCCAGGGGGTGTTAGGTCCAGCAGTACTGTTCTGGGGTGGGGGGTATCGCAGTTGAGGGTCCCTAGCCACTCTCACCAGAAACAAGAGGAGGTAGATGCAGGCAGCAGAGGTATGCCTGACACCCCAGAGACTCCATCTAAGTAGAATGGGAGCTTTCTACACCCACCACGAGCAGATTCAGCCTGAGTCCAGGGACTAAGGGAAGCTCAACAGATTGCGCCATGGAACGGCCATCCAGAAAGGCTCTATGAGCTTTTAGCAGCATTGAAGAGGGAAAGAGACACAGTTCTATGATCTTCAGAATATACTGGCATTTTGGGTTTTTTCTCTGCCTCAGCTTCTGATCCCTCCTGCAGCTGTCCCACTGGGCACGGATCTTACATAGTAAATGTTTGTGAGTACATGTGTGAGGGGGTGTGCTGGATGAGTGGATATTCACTCGCTTAAGAAGCAGCAGCACTGTGAGTTGAATTTGGACTTGACCACCTGGGTTTGACTGCCAGCCCAAACCCTGACTAGCTCTGTTATTCTAGATAAGTCACCTAACCTCTCTGAGCCTTCCAGAACTACAGACTGGGGAAAATCATATTTCCTCTCTCTAGAGATACTGAGATAACTGTATGTGAAAGCGCTTTCTACATGTCAGTAATTTTCATCTTTGATCAGCTTTGCAGATCCAGAATTTCTATATTTACCAACTCACCCAGAGTTTATCAGCTCAAAAAAAAATTAAAAATGGGTTCAAAGGCTGACCAGATCAGCATGAGAATAATCATAACCAATGGTGATATGACTAATGATGATACTCTTGGCATTTGAATGCTACTTCATATAAAATGTCACAGTCATTTCTCATACGTGATATAATTTTACTCCTACAGAAAAGTGTCAATTTTCAATTGCTACTTAGGAAACTCGTGTGTGTGTCTCCTTTTACTGGGGAAACTGTTTTGGAAAACCATATTAAGATAATCTGGTTCCCTGGAATCGGAGCAAGGAAATTGGATAGCTCTGTTTCATCAGGTTTCAGCCGCCTGATGAGTCACCCCATCCGTCTTCGGGAATGTATCCTCTGAGTGGAACAGACACTCAAGCCATCAGCAAAGTGTTTCTTAATTGCCTATCCCCTTGTGCTGATTGTGAAGACATTATTTTTCTGACGCCCCTAGTCTGACTGACTCATCAAATGACACAATTCCGGGTGCCCACGCTCAGGCCTCCTTCAACAAACCATCCACTCCAGAATCTCAGAGCCAGAAGGTACTTTCGAAATGGAGTTTAAGGCCTGATTTCCACACCAGGAAACTGAGGCCCAGGGATGCAGAGTGGCTTCCCTCCAGCAGTGATCGGCCAGAGACAGGATCGAGCCGCCTGCCCCAGTCCACTGTGCTCGCCGCAGCACTAGCAGTGCATCTCTTCCTTCTCATTGCCTTTCATCAATATGGCTTTTGATGCCAGCTGGGTGGTGACTTCCTTGTGGGTAGCGGATCTTTACCTTATATGTCTTTGATTCCTTACAACACTCATAGGGTTGAATTGTAGTTGACACAGAGTTTACCTTGAATTGTGTCCCTTTCCTTACTGTCCCTCTCCCCTCCCTTCAGGCTCCCTTCTCCCCTCAAGGACCTCTTTTAGGTTGAAGCTGCTGAGAACTTTTGCCCACTGGGGTCCAGTCTCCCGGGGGGCATCCCTGGCTCCATTCCAGGAGGATGATGGCAATGATCCTGTTCCTTAGAATAGAGACCTGTCTGACAAAGAGTCCTAGTGAATTCTATGGCTGAAAGATCCTCTGCCAAGCAGCAGAGCAGGGATAGGAAGAACAAATATCTTTATTCTGCTACATGTATTTTTTAAAACAAAAATTACAAGAGTCAAGCATAATATTTTGCAAAGGATTTTTTTCCCCACAAATGAACATAGCATGAATATTTTCTCCATTTCATTAAATACAGGATCAGAACATTTCTAACCTGTAAAGAGCTCTTCAAGGACCATCTAGCTGAGTTCATCGTGTTACAGATGAAGAAACCGAGGAGTAGAGAAGTCAGAAGACTTCGCAAGGACAGAACCCATTGCCCTGACTCTCGATACAGTGCTCTTTACACAACACCAGTGCAGCTGGTGAGGAAGCTCAGAGGAAATCAAGGTCATGTGTGCCTTTAGGCAGCTTGGGAATGTGCTTCCATTCAGCCAAGGGCGGGTGGGACCTCCATCTGCCCCGCAGGAGGATGGGTAAAGAATGCCAGCTCTCCACCGAGAGCCATGCCAGAGACCCTCAACCTTTCCAGGAGCCTGGGCTCTTCACAGAGGAGTGCTGTCCTAGGAGCTCAGAGCCATGACACCTGCTAACCGGTGCTTCACAACTCACTGCAATGGCAGAAGATACCTCCATGGGACTCTGTGCACGAGGACCTAGTTCACTGCTACTTTGTAAGTTTGCTGACTTTATCCTGGGTATTCGTCTTGAAATTTAAAAAATAAAAACACCCTCAAAATTCCTTTAAAAGAGAACTACGTGAATTCCTTCACCTTACACCAGTTTGGGATAAGCATTGGTAGTTAAGACGCAAAATCATGCCCGAAGGGCTGCCCATGTCACCAGTCTTCAAACATTTTGGGGTCTACTTCTGTCTTTGTTTTCTTAATCAAGAAAAGCAATATAATGTAGACTACAGACCCTGGAGTCGAACCGCTTGGATTCAAGTACAGCCCCACCACTTACTAGCTATGTAGCCTTGGGTAGATTATTCGACCTCAGTTTCTTCATGTATAAAACAGGGACAATTATGATAGTGCCTACCTCTTGGGGTTGCTTTGAGGACTAAATCAGTTAATGCATGTGAAACCCTAAAAACAGTGCTTGAGGCTGGGAGTGGTGGCTCGGCGTGGTGGCTCACGCCTGTAATCCAAGCACTTTGGAGGCCAAGGCCCGCAGATCACCTGAGGTTGGGAGTTCAAGATCAGTGTGACCAACATGGTGAAACCCCATTTTTTTTAAACAAACAAACAAATAAACAAAACAGTGCTTGAACATAAAATTGCTAGACAAATGATCACTAAAGAGGAAAATGACATGTTAAGCATGTCGTCTATAGCTCAATGCCACTATTTATTTTATTTATCTATCTATTTATTTTTCCTCTCCTCTTCCTCTCTCCCTTCCATCTCTCTCTCTCTCTCTCTCTCTCTCTCTCTCTCTCTCCCTCTCTCTCTCTCTCTCTCTCTCCCTCTCTCTCTCATGCAGTCTCTCTCCCAACTTCTTGATAGACCTGGTTAGAGGATAATTGGTTTTTTTTTTTGTTTGTTTGTTTAGAGACTGGGTCTTGCTATGTTGCCCAGGCTGGAGTGCAGTGGCTATTCACAGGCGCAATTCCACTACTGATCAGTACAGGAGTTTTCACCTGCTCCGTTTCTGACCTGGGCCAGTTCACCCCTCCTTAGGCAACCTGGTGGTTCCCCACTCCCAGGAAGTCACCATATTGATGCCAAACTTAGTGCGGACACCCGGTCGGCATAGTGCACTGCAGCCCAGAACTCCTGGACTCAAGCGATATCTACAGGCTCGAGCCACCACACCTGGCAGGATAATTGTTTTATGTGACAAACAGCTTGTACTATGGGTGGGAGAATATTGGTCCTACTATTTTCTTGTTGTCCTTTTTTATTGTGATGTTAATATTTTTGTCAGTCCACCATGGATTTATTTATTTACTTACTTATTTCTGCAGTAGTCTTTTTCATCCTCAAATCCACTTTGTGAGAATTACCCAATCTAACTCCATCACAGAGATTGGCAAACTCTCTGCAAAGAGCTGGATAGTAAATATTTTCAGCTTAGCAGGCCATATGGTCTCTGTAGCAACTACTCTTCTCTGCTGTTGTACTATGAAAGCAACCATAGGCAAAATGAATCTGTGGCTGTGTTCCAATAAAACTTTATTTACAAAAATAGGTGGCAGCACATAGTGTGTTGACCTCTGATATAGACCAGCAGATCAATAAATCCATTTTGCTCATGAAAGTTGCAATAGGGAACAGTGTTCCAGATGAAGAAGAGGCAAAGCCTGCAGGGAAAAGAGCTTGATGTGGGCAGATGCCTGGCAGGGCTAGGGCTGACTCTGGCTGTAGCTCAGCCAGTGAGATTCAAACTGCCTTCCAGCAGAGGCTCTGGGCATGAAAGAAGCCTTTCTAATAAACAGTCAGAAATATAAGAGAACTGGAGAATAGGAAGCAGCCCTGTTGGATGCCTGGAGGCTGAGCAAGCCTCCTCACTTCATGGTGACCATGGTAGTGTCATGGGCAAGGAATTAGAGTTTCCAGATACAGGTGACGGTGGGAACGGTGGCTACAGCCAGGCCAGAGGCTGGCAGGGTGAGCAGCAGGGGAATGATTCAGAAGTTCAGGTGAGTCTCTGAATACGGACAGGCATGGAGGGCAGAGCTCGGGCAGTTTCACTAAGAGGTACAGAGTCCCAGAGCACTATTTTGTTTCTAGATTGCTAGAAATCCCAGCGACTGCACTCACTCCCACAATTGTACTCAAATCCATTGGCCTGGGGGAGTGCATTCCCTCATGATCACTGTGCACTGTGGCTTCCAACTCCTGGGCTCAAGAGATCCTCCCATCTCAGCCTCCCAGGTAGCTGGTACTACAAGTGCATGACATCAAGCCAAGTCAGGTGGCCATCTTAAAACACAAGTCTCATCATGTCACCCTCTGCTCAGTGGATTCTCTCCAGTGGATTCTCACCTTATTTGGAATAAAATCTCAAAACAAAAGGTATTCAGGAAGGGGAGGAAGGAGGACTTCTGGGCAAATGGGAGCAGTGGGCCCAGAGCTCATTATGGTATGGGCACCAAAGGGTGATGACACTAGGCGTGGAGCCGATCCTCCTTCTGTGGCCTCACGTGTCTGTGTCTCACTGTTGTCCCACGGTGTTCTGGCTCTGTCAGCGGTGTGCAGTGGACTGGAAAAGTCTTCTGAGTGAAACCCAGTGGGACGGTCTCTCTTGGTGCTTCTGGGCATGGTGGAGGAAACGTCCCGCGTCTCAACTTTCCCAACCATGACTTAAAACAGCCCCAACTCCTGAGCAGTCTCCTCGCCTCTTCTGCCTCACACCCGTACGTTAGTCTGCTGGGGCTCCCGCAACAAAATACCATAAACCAGGTGAATCAAACAACAGAAATTTCGTTTCTCACAGTCCTGCCTCCCTGCCTGAGGACCAGCTCTTCCAAGAATCAGCTGAAAGTCCAGACCGAGGCGTGTGCAGGGCTGGTTTCTCCCAAGGCCTTTCTCCTTGGCTTGTAGATGGCTGTCTTCTCCTTATGTCCTCGCATGATCTCTGCATGTCTGGGTACTAATCTCTTCTTCTCAGGGAGCCATGAATAAGGACAGGCCCGGAGGGCAAGGCCCTGGCAATTTCCCTAAGAGAAACAGAGTCCCAGAGCACTGTTTTGTTTCTAGGTTGTGATCCCGTTCCGGGACTGTACCGAAACCCATTGTCTCCTCAGATGAAATTAGTCCCACCCCAGTGACCTCATTTAACCTGAATTACCTCTTTAAAGACCATATCTCCAAATATGGTCACATTCTTCATTGCTGGGAGTTAGGACTTCAGCATGTGAATCTTGTAGGATGCAATTCAACCTGGAACACCCCATATCCAATCTGTGAACAAATCCCACAGCTCCACCTCCACGACATATCAGGAACCCAGCTGCCTCTCCCCGCCTTCCCTACTGTCTTCCTGGTCCAAGCCATTGCTGACTGCCACCTGCACCAATTGCACTTGCCTCCTTGCAGCCAATGGTGCCCCTGAATTCCCTTCTCCAGGTAAGGGCCAGAAGGTCATTTTATCTCATTTCACCTATTTTTTATTTTTAAGTATTGGATAAGATGGGGGTCTCACTGTGTTGCCCAGGTTGGGGTGCAGTGGCTATTCACTCCCTCATGGTCATCGTGCACTGTGGCCTCCAACTCCTGGGCTCAAGAGATCTCCCGTCTCAGATTCCCAGGTAGTTGGGACTACAAGTACATGCTAGCAAGCCCAGCCAGGTGGTCATCTTAAAACACAAGTCTGGGCTGGGCATGGTGGCTCAAGCCTGTAATCCCAGCACTTTGGGAGGCCAAGTGTGGTGGATCACAAGGTCAGGAGTTTGAGACCAGCCTGGCCAAGATGGTGAAACCCTGTCTCTACTAAAAATACAAAAATTAGTCCGGCATGCTGGTAGGCACCTGTAATCTCAGCTACTTGGGAGGCTGAGGCAGGAGAATTGCTTGAACCCAGGAGGTGGAGGTTGCAGTGAGCCGAGATCGTGCCAGTGCACTCTAACCTAGGTGACAGAGCAAGACTCCATCTCAAAACAGCAAACAAAACCACAAGTCTGCTCATGTCGCCCCTCTGTTCAGTGGATTCTCTCCAGTGGACTCTCACCTTATTTGGAATAATAAAAGCCAAAATCCTTGCTGGAGACTACAAGGCCGTGCGTGATGTCTCCCATGACTTTTCTTCCCCTGCCCTCTCCCCTCACTCATGCCACTCCAGCCACCCTGGCCTCCTTGCATTCCACACACACGCTGCGCCCCTCTTTCTGTTCCCTCAGCCTGGGGCACCGTTAGCATCTCCTCCTGACTCCCTTTCTTCTTCCTGGGTTCAGCCCAGTGCCTCCTTATCAGAAGCCCTTCCCTGATGATGCTGCAGTGAGTAACATCCCACCCCTCTCTCCATCTCTGGGATCCACTCTTCCCTTGCACTTAGGATCAGCCGGCGTATGTGTGTGCATTGCACATGGTAGTTATCATGTCTCCCTACTAGAAATTGAGTTCCACGAAAGTGGGGACTTTGTCTTATTCTGTGCTGTTCTCCTAGATACAGACAGCATATTAGAGGATATTTACTGATTGCATACATGAATAATATCTAGAATGAGAAATCT
>PVKP010014152.1:0-53626 GCA_004027715.1 Plecturocebus donacophilus
TATTTTTTCAATATTATACCTATTCTAAAAGTGATCACATAATAGGAAATAAATCATTTTTAGTAATTGCATAAGCATTTCACAGATTTAAATGAAATCCTGAGCAATAGAGCAAGATTTTCGTTCTCTCTCCCTCTTTCTCTTTCTTTCTTTTTTCTCTTTTATTCTTCTTTCTCTCTCTTAAAAAAAAAATTATTTTTGTTTAATCAAAATCAACGAGGCTAAGTTGAATAGGCTCTTTGGCCGAAAAAAAAAAAAATTAGAAAAAAAGGGTCAAACTTGGTGGCTTACACCTATAATCCCAGCAGTTTAGAAGGCCGAGGCAGGCAGATCACAAGGTTAGGAGTTTGAGACCAGCCTGACCAACATGATGAAACCACATCTCTACTAAAAATACAAAAATTAGCTGGGCATGCTGGTGTGTGCCTGTAATCCCAGCTACTCAGGAGGCTGAGGCAGTAGAATAGCTTGAACCTGGGAGGTGAAGGTTGCAGTGAGCCAAGATCACACCACTGCACTCCCGCCGAGATGACAGAGCAAGACTCCATCAAAAAAATAAATAAAAATAAATTAGAAAAAAAACTAAAGCTAAATAATTGAATAGTAAAGTAATAAAATTTAGAGCAAAAGAAACAAGAAAATAATAGAAAAAATTACAACACAAGATACCTTTAGAAAGAATATGTGAAACTAAGAAAATGAGCAACGAACAATTTAAAAATGATTATTTCTTTTGCTGTGTAAAAGCTTTTTAGTTTAATTAAGTCTCATCTATTTATCTTTGTTTTTGATGTATTTGCTTTTTGGTTTTTGTTCATGAAATCTTTGCTTAAGGAAATGTCTAGAAGGGTTTTTCCGATGCTGTCTTCTGGAATCTTTATAGTTTCAGGTCTTAGATTTAAGTCTTTGATTCATCTTGAACTGATTTTTGTACATGGTGAGAGATGAGGATCTAGTTTCATTCATTCACTTGTGGCTAGCCAATTAATTATCCCAGCACTATTTGTTGAATAGAGTGTCCTTTCTCCACTTTATGTTTTTGTTTGCTTTGTCAAATATCAGTTGGCTATAAGTATTTGGCTTTATTTCTGGGTTCTCTGTTTTGTTCCATTAGTCTATGTGCCTATTTATATACCAGTACCATGTTATTTTGCTGATTATGTTCTTATAATAGTTTGAAGCTGGGTAATGTGATCCTTCCAGATTTTTTTTTTTTCTTAGTCTTGCTTTTGCTATGTGAGCTCCTTTTTGCTTCCATACTGATTTTAGAATTTTTTTTCTAGAAATAGCAGAGTTAACAGACAACCCATAGAGTGGGAGAAAATCTTCACAATCTATACATCCAACAAAAAACTAACATCCAGAATCTACAAATAAGTCAAACAAATCAGCAAGATAAATGAACCCCTTCAAAAAGTGGGCAAAGGACATGAATAGACAATTCTTAAAAGAAGATGTACAAATGGCCAACAAACATGAAAAAATGCACAACATCACTAATGATCAGGGAAATGCAAATTAAAACCACAGTGCCATACTGTTATACTCCTGCAAGAATGGCCATAACCAAAAAATCAAAAAGTAATAGATGGTTGGTGTGGATGTGGTGAAAAGGGAACACTTTTACACTGCTGGTAGGAATGTAAACAAGTATAACCACTAGGGAAAACAGTGTGGAGATTCCTTAACTAACTAAAAGTAGATCTACCATTTGATCCAGCAATCCCACTACTAGGTATCTATACAGAGGAAAAGAAGTCATTATTTGAAAAAGATCCTTGCACATGCATGTTTCTAGCAGCACAATTTGCAATTGCAAAAATATGGAACCAGCCCAAATGCCAATCAATCAATGAGTGAATAAGGAAATGTAATGTATATATATATATACACACATACATACACATACATACACACACACACATATATATAGACATAATCACATATATATACATAAATATAATGTTTGTATAAGGATATATTTATACATAACAATACAAATATATTTACATATATATGCATAAATTACATTTATATATGTAAATGTATATATAAATCACACACAAACATATACACACACACACACACAGTCACATATATACACACCATTGAATACTACTCAGCCATTAAAAGGAATGAAATAATGGCATTCGCACCAACCTTGATAGAATTAGAGACTATTATTCTAAGTGCAGTAACTCAGAAATGAAAAACCAAACATCATATGTTCTCAGTTATATGTGGGAGGTAAGCTTTGAGGACACAAAGGCATAAGAATGATACATTAGACACTGGAGACTTGGGGAAAAGGGTGGGGGTACATGGCGAGGGATAAAAGACTACACATTGAGTGCTGTGTACACAGCTCGGGTGATGGGTGCACCAAAATCACCACTACAGAAATTATTTATGTAACTACACACTACCTATTCCTCAAAAACCTATTGAAATAAAAAAATTAAAAAGAAAAGAAACAATTATATTTAAAAATAAATAGCATGGGGAGAAATGCCAGATACAGGTGATGGGGAGGAAGGCAGCAAATCACACTGCCATGTGTGTACCTGTGCAACTATCTTGCATGTTCTTCACACGTACCCCAAAACCTAAAATGCAATTAAAAAAAGAAAAAAGATCAAATAAATAAATAAATATAAAAATAACACTTGGAAATAAATTTAACAAAGTAATTAAAGACTTGTTCACTGACAACTACAAACATTGCTTGGGAAAGTGAAGTTTTAATTAAATGGAAAGAGAACATATGTTCATGTATTAAAAGAGTCAATATTTCCAAGAGGTCAATTCCCCCAAAATTAATCTATAGATTCATTATAATTTCTATCCAAAGCTCTTTAGGCACTTTGTAAAAATTGAAAGCTGATCCTAAAATGTTTATATGGAAATATAAAAACCCTAATATGGTCAAAATAATTTTGAATAAGAAGGACACATTTGGAGGACTTAACACTACTCAATTTCAAAATGTCCTGTATGGCCACAATAATCATTATGGTATTAGTGTAAAGATAAATATATGAGTCAATAGAATTGAGATTCCAGAAGTGAATCCTATTCATTCTCAATTTTTGATAAAGGTGCTAAGACAACTTATTTAAAAGAACAGTCTACTCAAAAATGGAGCTGAAATAATTCGTTAATTTTTGCCACTATGTATAATTTTATTAAATTATGGAACAAATACTTATTTAGTGTTTATGATTATAAATGTTTTAAAACTATTAGTGTATTTTTTCTTCATTGATAATTCCCATGAATTCCATACTATTGTTATTCTCCTTCACAAATGAGGAAACTGAGGCACAATGAAGCTAAGTAACTTATCTAAAGTCACACAATTAAGTGGCAGAGCTAGGTCTTGAGCACTGTTTACTTGACCTTAACCTCTGTACAACAATGCCCTGGGTAAATCAGTCCCCTCTCTTGGCATCTGTTCCCTTATCTGTAAAAGAACAGAGAGGACTGTTAAGACTAAATATCTACAATTTGACTGTTTAATATGTACAGAGTACTTTCACACATTTTCTCATCTTACCACAACAAAAATAATCTGGACAGAAAAGCTTAGTCTCATTTTACATTGGAGCAAACTGAGGCTTTGTGAGGTAAATTACATGCCCAAATTTATATAGTTACAACATGAAGGAACCAGGAGAATTCGAACCCAGTCTGTCTCACTCCACTCAACCACGCTGCCTTGCAGCCTCCTCTCAAAGATCTCTTTCAAAGCTAATTTTGCATAACTTGATTAATTCATTTATTAAGCACATATTCTGCCCTCTCTCTGTACCAGGACCTGGCTTAGTGCTGAAGTAACATGGAATGAATTAGACCAAATACTTCTATCAATAATAACACTATTTACAAACATGTCCCATTTCCCCCAGTAGAATGAAATACAAAATACAAGCAGTTCAGTGACAAGGAAAGGTTCAGACCATTGTGAACACAGTCCTCAAAAGGACTACCTTCCTGGTAGGAAGTTGAGGAAAGGCATCCCTGAGAAAGCAGTACTACCTATTGGTTATTCAATGCGAAGAAAAATGAACCTAGTTCATTTATTACAGCACATCATAAACAAAACTTAAAATAAATCAAATAACTAAATGTAAGGCCTACAAATATGTAACTTCTAAAAAAAAAAAAACCAGAGAGGAACATTTATTGACCTTGAATTGAACAAAGTATTTTAAGATACAACACCAAAATCATGGTTCATAAAAATAAATTAAAAGAAAACCTGATATATTGGACTTCATTAAAATTTAAAACATTTGAACTTAGAAAAATATTGTCAAGGAAATAGAAGATAAACCATAGACTGGGAGTACATTTTTCAGATGGAGTTGTTTGGTTTTCCTTGTAAATTTAAGTTTTTTGTAGATTCTGGATATTAGCCCTTTGTCACATGGGTAGATTGCAAAAATTTGGTCCCATTCTTTTGGTTGCCAGTTTTCTCTAACGATTGTTTCTTTTGATGTGTACAAGCTCTTTAATTAAATCCCATTTGTCTATTTTGGCTTTTGTTGCCATTGCTTTTGGTGTTTTAGTCATGAAGTCCTTGCCCATGCCTATGTCTGGAATGGTTTTGCCTAGGTTTTCTTCTAGGGTTTTTATGGTATTAGGTCTTATGTTTAAATCTTTAATCCATCTAGAATTAATTTTTGTATAAGGAAGGGATCTAGTTTCAGCTTTCTGCATATGGCTCGCCATTTTCCCAACACCATTTATTAAACAGAGAATTCTTTCCCCATTCCTTGTTTTTATCAGGTTTGTCAAAGATTAAATGGTTGTAGATGTTTGGTGTTATTTCTAAGGCCTCTGTTCTGTTCCATTAGTCTGCATCTGTGTTTTGGGACAAAACAGGTTTTTCTTAAAATATTGTAAGAATTAGAACTGAGTGAATAAATTTAAAAGTCCATATTTTCAAACCTATGCTATTTTATACTCTCAAAGTCATTTTATTCCACAAGAAAACAGAAATTCATGTTATAAAGACTTTCTAAAACAACATTGCATACTGCCTTAAATTGAGGTTTAGTAACATTATAATCAAGTTGATTTTCCCATCGACTTGAATACAAACAGTAGTGGGTTACCTCGAATAACATAAAAATTTCGTTGTCAAAACAGATTTCTACCATGCCATTCACTACTATGTTTAAAATATGTAATAAATAGTGATACCAGTAAATTTTAACCACAGTTGTTTTCGAATGTAGAAAAATTTCATAAAAAGGAATCACATAATTGTGATATAATTAGTGGTTCATTTAAAAGTGAAATTAAATTATTTTCATTCAATATTGACTGGAAATTATCAATGACAATAGTATAATTATGAATGGTAATAATACTTTGTGTCATAAGGTAACTTGGAACAATACTAATATTCTGGCAGACAAACTACTTTAGCCATTACTTTAAAATCTATGAAAGTTTGTTTTTCTTCTTGTTTTAAAAATACCTTTATATTAAACCATATACTAATATAAAAAGGCGCTTTCTTGTTTAAAACTTTAATAGTTTGTTGTTCAAATATCAATTTTTTGATTAACAAATTATTAATTTCTTGTTATAGCAGTGAGATACACATCTATTTTATTTGAAACAAGACACTTTTTTTCAACTGCAGAAAATTTGTCCTAATACATGTAAAAATCATCCATCTTTTAGATTAAGAAAATTATAAGAAAATTAAAGATAAAATAATGAAGATATCTAAAAAATATGAACTTTTTTATCATAGATCTGCAATACCCAACTTGCACATTCTTACTTAGCAGCTGCATTAATATCTAATTCCTAGATACCTTAATTAAGCATGTATATTTCGACCTTATATAAGATAGAAGAGCTTTTGTATTACAAAACAGCTCTTGATATCACATCTTTCTATTTCTCTTACATATTGTCATATGTCCAAGGGTAAAAACATTTTCTTGGAAAACTTTTTAATAGTTTTTCTTCATTTCTTTCTTTTATTCTTATTTTTTTCTTTTCTGTGATTACTTGAAAAAAAAGAGGCAAGACCTAATTTTTATAGATTTAATTCAAGGTTAGAAAATCCTGTTTCAAATTCTACATATATTTATGAGCAAAACCCAAAAAGAATTATAAGACATATTTCTTTGGTTGTAACTTCATTAGGTTTTTTTTTTTTTTAATTGTTTTTGAATTCTGTTGGTTTAAGTATTTGATGTGGATTTAGGGAGACCTGAGTCTGTCTGTTTTTTAGTTCTACAACTTTCTGGCTAAGTGAACTTTGTTATTCAGTAATTCAACTTATTTGGTTTCATTTATTCCTGTATTTGTAAAATAATAATACTTCCAATTTCACAAAGTGACTTGGGTTTTGCACACACACATTTTCTACTGCAGTGTTTGGTATTCAGTAAGTGCTCAATAAATTAATTTTGTTCCTTTCTTCTTTTTGAGGGTAATTTGTTATTTCTCAGGCAGAGTTTCAACAGTAAGAAAAAAACCAAAATATTCAGCTTTTTACGTGCTGCTCAACAGTTTCAGGTCTGCTAATGATGTGAATAAAAATGTGCAAAATATCTTGAGTTTCTTTTTAAATTAGTTTTTTATAGCAAAAATAGGTTTAGACACTCAAGGACTGCAAAGTTATGAATTGCTTATTATAGAATATAAAGAACTAGTCGAAAACTTAAAAAAACAAAGGATTCATATATAAAGATAAATATTAAGATTATAGGTAAGAAATAGGCATATTTGAAACTCCTAGAAATATATGTAGTTATTGTCTTTCAACTACATGTTTCCCCTCATTTTACTAAGTTGTAATTGATAAATAAAAGTTGAATATAATCAAGATGTATATAATAACATTTTGATATATCTATCAATTGTGAAATTATTACTACAATCAAGCTAATTAACATATCCATTGCTTTACAGTTACCATTTGTGTGGTGAGAACATTTCCGACCTACTTTCTTAGCAAATTTCAAGTATACAATTCATAGTTATTAACTATTGTCACTATACCATATGTAGATCTCCCAATCTTATTTATCTTGTAACTGAGAATTTATACCTTCTTTCCAAGACTCTGCCATTTCCCACCGCCCCTAGCCCCTGGCAATCACTGTTTCTTTGAGTTTAACTTCTTTAGACTGAACATGTAAGTGATATCATACAGTATTTATCTATGTCTGGCTTTTTTACTTAGCAAATGTACTCTAGGTTCAGTATTTTTAAATCAGAATATATTTTCTCCAATGCTAAAGAAAATCCTTATTAAAGAAAGAAAAAAAGGCATTCAGTTGTAAAAACTATTTTTCTGATCAAATATGCTGCAGAAATTTTCATTTTACATATCTAAATTTATATTTTTTAGAAATTTTTTGTACAAATTTATTTTCTTATGAGATGTTATTACAAAAGTTTGGATATCTTAAAAATACCTAATATTTTAGAGTTTACTATTTATTGACCTGAAACAAATATCTTTATTGATCATTTAGTTAAGATGGATTCCCTGTTACTTCTCCTCACTCCTAGCTCCACCAATTGTTCTGTAGCAAAATGTATATGGAGACTAATACTGTATATTGATGTAAAGATCTCTAGAAGCTAAACTTACCAACTACTTGAAGCATAATATATAGTGAGACAGATTTTTCTTTATGATTCCCACCTCCATTTCAATATTTTTTTAACCATCCTCCAATCTGAAAGAAAAGGTAGAATTACTTGACCTTGATGATGTTGACTTAGAGAGCATTGTGTAAACTATTTTCTTTTTATTGGTCTAATACAATCACTCAGGCTAAGAAAAATAGATAATCAGTGAGTACTGCACCTTGGGAAAAGTCATCACTTTGAAATTTTAAGCTGCAAGCAGGAGAGCAAATACAGGTTATGCAATTTCTCTGAACATCTATTTTAAGGGTTATAGGAAGCAAGTGATAAGGAAAATAGCATCACCTTATTTCAAATTTTCTTTTCTCTGATTTTAATTTAGAAGAAATGGATAAAATTTATAATAAGGAGAGGTGCAGAAATCCATACTGTAAACATGTTTATACTGGGTCAACTTTATGGTAAGATCTGAAATTTCTTCCAGTGCAAGAAGCAGTTTAAGTGTCAAAGACACTGTAATAGACTTCAAGGTACAGTGAGAATCCACAGCCATAGTAATCATTATCATGAATTCAAATCACAAGATTCATTACTATTCTGAACCTGGGCACGTCACCTGCTGATTTGGGGTACCAGTTTGTTTGCCTATAAAAGTGAGACTAACATAATCCACTTTGTATGGATATTGTGAGAATTATGTAATATAGTTAGGCAACTCACATTGGACTGGAATTGTCACATGTAGTGCTGACTTGACTGATACAAGTATACAATTGATTTCCACACTAGAAAGAAAAACCATCCATTTCCGAGGTTAAAAGAATCATATTTTACCAACTCTAGAAAATGGTTGTGGATAGCTATCAGAGTTACTTCAGTTAGGAGAAAAGGTACTTAATGTAATTGTCATGGAATATTGTTGCAACATATAAGTATGCACATGTGTGTATATACGTGTGTGTGTATCACTTAAGTAACCAGAGCTGGCTATGTATTATACAGGGCCCAGTTCAAAAATTAGGAGGAAAACAGTATCATCAAAATACTAAAGCATAAGCCTTTTCCTTTAAAGATATTCTATTACTTATATAATAAGAGCAACAACAACACGTGAACAACAAGATAAAATTATATATTGTGAAAAATATTTTCGTGTCAAGAATTTTATGTGGCACAATACATTTGATACTTTATTAACATAATTTCATTAATCATCAGGGTTTTCTGGTTTGCTTATCGGAAAATGCATTTATTAGGTCATACACACTTATACTTTGAGTAACTTTATTTTTATTTTTTTGTGCAAGAGTCTCGCTCTGTCACCCAGACTGGAGTGCAGTGGCATGATCCAGGCTCACTGGAGGCTCAACCTCCTGGGCTCAAAAAATCCTCCCAACTCAGGCTCCCCAGTAGCTGGGACTACAGGTGCATGCCACCATGGCTGCTAATTAATTTTTGTATTTTTTGTAGAGACAGGGTTTTGTGATGTTGCCTAGGCTGGTATGGAACTGCTGGCTCAAATAATCCTACTGTCTCAGTCTCCCAAAGTGCTGGGATTATAGGGGTGAGGCACTTAGCCTGACCAAGCAGCTTTATTTTTAATCAATATAATTGAAAATGCCATTATATGCTCTTGGTAAATGCAAATTGGAAATTATTTTTGACAGTTTTTAATTTTGAAAAAGAATGCTGTGCTGTTGTCACTGTCACTGCAGATATTGAGTGTTTTCATTCTTCATTAAAACAATAGGATAATACTTGATAATATTTCTAAATATAATTTTTGTACATCTTGAGCTGATGATTCTCACAGAATACTTTTTCTAAAAAGATTTAACTCTTTCTAAAAATTAGTTTCATGTATTTCTGAATTCAATTTATATAATGGCCTTTTAATACTTCCTCTGACATTTCTTATAACTTTTGGAGGTTGTAGAGGACACCAAAAGTGGCTTCATGATTTATATATGATTCACAATGCCTGGGTATGCATCTGATTGCTGTATCTTTAATTGTAAAAAAATTAATTTTGAAATTATTTTCCTCCTAATTAGTTTATTTGAAGTTTCATATGAAGATAGTACTCTTGTTCATCTTATATAATGATCTTTAATTTTTATTTTGAAGCCTTTTGATATTGCTTTGCAATGTTGCAGTTTTAAAAACCAGAGACTATAAATGCTTTTAAAAATTCTTTAACTCTTTAACATATGTCTTTGTAATACTCATATTAAGCTTTTATTTTGTAATAATTTGTTGAACGTTTACTTCCTGAACATTGGCAGTTGCTGTACCTTTGATGAGACTGGAGCATTCATATTTGTGCAGAAGCTACAAAGACAGGGCTTAAGAAAAGATGAGAAAATCAGCACTAGGTTTCAGCAGTTCCCTGTGCAATGCCTCTCCATTTTTGCATGATGGCTACAGTGTCTGCTACTGCTGTCATTGCTAACACGAATCTGGGCCCAGGTCTTGATGTGGCATTCTTAAGGCCTTATCATTACCCAGACTGCACTAAGCCTGCACTTGCATGATGAACAATCAAGTAATGGCTCAGCATCTGCCTGCCATCTGATGAAATGTCACATGCAAGATCCATTGTCCTATTGCAGTTCACTGGCAAAACAAGTTCCAAGATAAAATTATTTTAATTTTTTAAGATAGCAACAGTAGAGCATTAAACCAAGAATGAAACCCTTCTGATAATGGAGCCTTACTCTATTATCAGAAATATCAGAAATAGTTAATATTCAATTCTTTCTCCTGTTCCTTGATTATGAGCTAGTTTTAGTGACTTGCTCAAAATAATAGAATATGGAAAAGGAGGAATAACTTTATAGTAGATAATCCTGAAAAACATTATCTTGACCACAACAGTGTTAAGTCATGCTTGTAGTATGTATCTTTGCTATAATGTGATTAAAATTACACATTACCTCTGTGCTCTTCTTTCTCCAAATGTATAGCTCAATTTAATCATAAAAAAATGAAGACAAACCCAAATCAGGTATTCTAACAAATACCTAATCAACATTTCTCAATCTATCAAGGTCTTGATTAACAAGGAAAGATAGAGAAACTATTATAGACCAGACACTGGGGAAACATGCAAACTCAATGCAATTTAGCATCCTGGACTTGATTGTAGAATAGAAAAAGGACATTCATGAGAAAAATTGTAAAATCCAAATAAAGTCTGGAGTTTACACAGCAGTACCATATCAATGTTGGTTTCTTAGTTTTTTCAAATGTCCCATGATAATGTAAGGTATTGACAACAGGGAAACTGAGCAAATAATATACAGGGATTATATATAATCTTTGTAACTTTTTAAAAATCAAACTTATTCCAAAATAAAAAGGATATTAAAAAGCATTGAGTGTATCAAAGAGGTTTATGTGCATTATACCTATTGAAAATTTTTTTAGGGCGGCCAAGACAGCCAACTAGAAGAAGCTATTATGCATGGCTCTTATGGAGAGGAACAAAAGGGTGAGTAAATACAGCACCTTCAACTGAAACATCTAGGTACTTGCATTGGGACTGATCAAGGAAATGACTTGACCTATGGAAAATGAAGAAAAGCAAGACAAGACAACAGCCCATCGTGACATGGAGCCAGGGGAACCTCCCCCACCCAGGGAAGTGGTAAGTGAATGTGCAAACCTGGGAACCCATGCTTCTCTCATAGGTTTTTGCAACCTTTGGGTCAGGCAATCCCTTTGTGAACCCACTCCACCAGGGCCTTCAGTCTAACAGAGCTACGTGGTATTGCAGCACAGCAGCCACTCAGGCACTTGTGGAGACCCAGGAGCCTTAGATACTCAGGGTTTCTGAAAAAGTAATTAATTCTGGCAAAGTGGTAGGTTAGACCCCCGTATATACCTCTAGGAAAGAGGTTGAATCCAAGGTGCTGAGCAGTGACAGCCTGCAGGCCCCACTTCCATGACACCTTGCAGGAAAGGCCCACTGCTTGAATTCCAGCCAGCCACCCACTGGTAGTGCAATTTCACCTCCCTGAGATGGAGTGGTGGCTCAGTTCTTGGGGGGAGGGCTCAGCCACCATCTTTAATGTTTGGGCAACTTTGCAGCCCCAGCCTTTAGGCTTTGAAGAGTTGAAGCTGAATGGAGGCAGAGGGGAACCCCCAGCACAGTATAGCGGCTCTATCCAAATGTGGCCATACTGCTTTTTTAAGTGGGTCCCAATCCCATACCTCCTCACTGGGCAGGACCTCACAACTTGGGTCTCAAACCATCTTCTACAGGTGTGTTCAGGCTAGTAAGAGGCTCGTATCTCTCTGGAATAAAGCTTCCAGGGGGATGGGCAGTTGGCCATCTTTGCCGTTTTGCAGCATTCACTGATAATACCTCCAGGTACTGGAAAAACTGAGGTGACTAGAGACTGGAGCAGGCCCCCCGCATACTACGCTAGCCTTTAAAAAAAAGTGATCAGTCTGTTACATGGGTGCCTGTTATCATATTTACTCCTTGGGCAGGTTCTCCAGGCCTGGGGGTTCAGCCAACCCCTGTCAGAGCTATCAAGCCAGTAGCAACTTGGCAACTCCCTGGACAGAGCCACTAGGGGCAACTGAAAGCCTCTCTGCCACTGCCTCTGCAGTGATGTTGCCCTTGCTGCCCTCAGACTAACAGAGGAGCAAAGACCCTAAATGTCTTATTTGTACCTCCAACAAGCTGCAGTAAACCAAAGAAGAAGAGGCCAGTCCAACTTCCATGTATCCCACCTTCCCCACCTACTGCTCATCACAAAACAGGGAACCCCTAACTTGGGCTCACTATGCAGAGCCTCCATCCTGGGCTGATTGCACTGAGCTATTGCTGACCTGCATCTATTTGGGGTGGAGCCTCCTCCAGGAGACAAGCAAAAGTCCTTTGGCCACAGCTACTACTGAGGTCCCTCTCTCTACTGCCTCCAAGCTGGGGAAGGAACATAAACACTGAGATCACCCCACAGCTGCAGTGGGCAGCTCAGTATTGCCAAGCTGTGAGCTACAGTCAGCACTTAAGGAAGAGAAGCACCCACACTTTCAGAGCATTGAGAGGGAATGCAACTGCAACTGTGAAGAAACAAGGGAGCCACCTGACAAAGCAAGGATCCACCAGCTGACAAATAAGCCTAAGTGTCAGCTGCTATATCAAACCCCAAAGCTTCAACACCAAAAATACCTCACTAACACATCCTCCTCTAGAACAAGACACAAGAAGACAGCTGTAAATAAAGACACTGCAGAAAGCCCTGGCCTAGTAAAAACATTCATTAAAAAGTCTATTGACTATACTCAATCTACACTGCAGCAAAAGGAACACCCTCACACAGAGATAAGAACCAATGCAAGAACTTCAGTTGCACAAATGGCCAGAGTGTTTTATGTCCTCCAAATGACTACCAGTTTTCCAACAAGTGTTCCTAACCAAGCTGAACTGCCTGGAATGACAGAAATAGAATTCAGGAACAAAGATCATCAAGATTCAGGAGATGGCAAAACCCAATTCAAGGAAAATAAAAATCCAATAAAGCTATACAGAAGCTGAAGGATGAAATAGGTGATATAAAAAAGAACCTAAAGTGTCTGACAAAGCTGAATAACACAATGTAAGAATTTCTGAATGCAATCACAAGTATTAACAGAAAAAAAGCAGGCCAAGGAAAGATCTGAGAACTTGAATACTGGTTGCTGAAATAAGACAGTCAGACAAAAAAGAATAAAAAGGAATGAACAAAACCTCTCAGGATGGGATTATGTAAAGAGGCCATATCTATAAATCTCTGGTTTCCTAAAAGGGAGAGGGTGAAAGCAGACAACATGGAAAACATATTGCAGAATATTATCTATGAAAACTCTCCCCAACCTTGCTAGAAAGGCCAACAGTCAAATTCAGGAAATACAGAAATCTCCTGCAAGATTCTACACAAGAGGATCATCCCCAAAACACATAATTGTCAGACTTTCTAAGGGAAAAATGAAAGAAAAAATGTTAAAGGCAGCTAGAGAGAAAGGGCAGGTCACCTACAAAGTGAACCCTATTAGGCTAACAGTGAAACTCTCAGCTGAAACCCTACAAGCCTGAAGAGATTGGGAGCTTACATTCAACATTCTTAAAGAAAATAATTTTCAACCAAGAATTTCATATCCAACCAAATTAAGCTTCCTAAGTAAAGTAGAAATAAGATCCTTTTCAGGTAAGCAAATGTTGAGGGAATTCATTACCTTCAGACCTGCCTTACAAAATATCCTGAAAGGAGAACTAAATATAGAAAGGAAAGACTGCTACCAGCTAATAGAGAAACATAATTAAACACACAGAACAGTGTCACTGGAAAGCAGCCATACAAGCCAATATAATAACTCGCTAACAGCACAATGACAGTATCAAATCTACACACATCAATGCTAACCTTGAATGTAAATGGGCTAAATGCCCCACTTAAAAAGCACATAGTGGCAAGCTGGATAAAAAAGGAAGACCCAGTGATATTCTGTCTTAAAGAGACTCACCTCACATGTAAACACTTACAGGCTCAGAATAAAGTGTTGGTAGAAAATCTACCAAGAAAGTGGAAAACAGGAAAAAGTAGGGGTTGCAATTCTAACTTCAGACCAACAAAAATCAAACAAGACAAAAAAGGGCATTATGTTCTGGTCTAAAGTGTTCAATTCAACAAGAAGACCTAACTATCCTAAATATATATGTGACCAACACAGGAGCATCCAGATACATAAAGCAAGTTCTTAGAGACTTGCAAAGAAGCACCAACTCTCACACAATAATAGAGATGTCAACACTCTATTGAAGGTATTAGACAGATCATTGAGGGAGAGAATTAACAAGTTTTTCAGGACCTAAACTCAGCATTGAACCAAATAGATCTGACTGAATTTTACAGAACTCTGCACCCCAAAACAACATAATAAACATTCTTCTCATTACTACACAGCACATACTCTAAAATTGACCACAATCTTCAACAAGTGTGTAAGAAACAAAATCGTACCAAACACACTCTTGGACTACAACATAATAAAAAGCAAGCCAAGAGTTTGAAAATTACTGAAAACGATGCAAAACCATGGAAATTAAACAATCTTCTCCCAAATGACTTTTGGGTAAACAATAAAATTAAGACAGAAATCAAAAAGTTCTTTGAAAATAATGAGAACAATGATACAACATACAGGAATCTCTGGGACACAGCTAAGGCAATATGAAGAGAGAAATTCATACCACTAAATGCCCACACAAAAAAGTTAGAAAAACCTCAAATTAACATCCAAACTTCAAAAGTGAAAGAATTAAAGAAAGAAAAACAGATCAACCCCAAAGCTAGCAGAAAACAAGAAATAACAAAAATCCAAGCTAAACTAAAGGAGATCAAGAAATAACAAATCGCTCAAAAGATCAAAGAATCCAGGAGCTGGTTTTTTGAATAAAATGATAAAATAGGTCTCTAGCTAGACTAATAAAGTAGAAAAGAGAGAAGATACAAAAAACACAATTAGAAATGACAAAGGAAATGTTATTACTGACCCAACAGAAATAAAAAAAAAAAAAACCATCAGAAACTAATATAAGCACCTCTTTGCACAAAACTAGAAAGCTTAGAAGAGATAGATAAATTCCTGTACATAGACACCTTCCCAAGACTAAGCCAGGAACAAGTTGATTTCCTGAACAGAACAATAACAAGCTTCAAAATTGAATCAGCAATAAATAATCCACCAGCCAAAAAATGCCTGGGACCTGACGGATTTACAGCCAAATTCCATCAGATGTACAAAGCAGAGTGGGTAGCATTCCTACAGCAACTATTCGAAAAAGTAGAAGAAAAGGAATGCCTCTCCAACTCATTCTCTGAGACCAGCATCATGTTGATACCAAAACCTGGCAGAGACACATCAAATAAAGATAACTTAAAGCCACTAACTTTGATAAAAATTGAAGCAAAAATTCTCAACAAAATACTTGCAAACCAAATTTAGCAGCACATCCAAAAGCTAACCCACCATACTCAAGAAGGCTTCATCTTGGGATGCAAGGTTGATTCAACATATGCAAATAAATAAATATGTTTTATCCCATAAACAGAACTAAAGACAAAAACCAAATAATTATCTCAATAGATGCAGAAAGGTGTTTGATATAATTCAATACTGTTTCATGTTTAAAATTCTCATTAAAGTAGGTATTGAAGGAACATACTTCAGGATAAAGCCATCTATGACAAACTCACAGCCAACATTATACTGAATAGGCAAGAGCTGGCAGCATTGCCCTTGAAAACTAGCATAAGACTGCCCGCTCTCACTACTTCTATTCAACATAGTATGGAAGTCTTAGGCAGAGCAGTTAGGCAAGAGAAAGAAATAAAGGGCATCCAAATAGGAAGAGAGAAATTCAAATTATTTCTGTTTGCAGATGACATGATTCTATACCTAGAAAAACCCATAGTCTCTGCCCAAAAGCTACTTCAGCTGATAAACAACTTCAGCAAAGTTGAAGGATACAAAAGCAAGGTACAAAAATTACTACTATTCTTAGATGCTCAAAACAGCAAAATCAAGAGCCAAGCCAGAAAGGCAATTCTATTCAAAATTGCCACAAAAAGAACAAAATACCTAGAAATACAGCCAACCAGGGAGGTAAAAGATCTCTACAATGAGAATTACAAAACACTGGTCAAATAAATCAGAGAAGACACAAACAAATGGAAAAATAGCCCACGCTCATGGATAGGAAGAATCAATATCATTAAAATGGCTATACTGCCCAAAGCAGTTTACAGATTCAATGCCATTATTATGAAACTACCAATTACACTGTTCATAGAACTAGAAAACATATTTTAAATTTTATATGAAACAAACAACAACAACAAAAAACCCAAATAACCCAGGCAATCCTAAACAAGAAGAACAAAGTTAGAAGCATCACATTACCCAACTTCAAATTATACTACAAGGCTACAGCAACCAAACTACAGGGTATGGTTAAAAAAAAAAAAAAAAAAAAGCAGCCACACAGATCAACAGAATTGGATAGAAAGCCCAAAATTAAGGCCACATATTTACAATCATCTGATTTTCAAGAAAGTTGACAAAAACAAGCAATGAGAAAAAGACTTTCTATTCAATAAATGCTTCTGGGATAACTGGCTGGCAGTTTGCAGAATAATGAAGCTGGACCCCTTTCTTAGACCATACACAAAAATCAGCTCAAGATAAATTAGAAAGTTAAATGTAAAACCCAAAACTATAAACACCCTGGAAGACAATCTAGGAAATACAGTCCTGGATATAGCAGCAGGCAAAGATTTTATGACAAAGATTTTAGACATCAAAAGCAAAAATTGACTGGTGGAATCAAATTAAATTTAAGAGCTTTTGCACAGCAGAAGAAACTATCAACAGGGTAAACAGATAACCTACAAAATAGGAGAAAACATTTGCATTTGACAAAGGTCTAATATTCAGCATCTATAAGGAAATCAAACAAATTTACAAGAGAAAATCAATCCCATTAATAAGAGGCAAAGGACATGAGCAGACACGTTTCAAAAGAAGACATACATGCAGCCAACAACCATATAAAAAAAGCTCAACATCACTGATCATTAGAAAAATGCAAATCAAAAGCACAATGAGATACCACCTTACCCCAGTCAGAATAGCTATATTAAAAAGTTAAAAAATAATAGAAATAACAAATGCTGGTGAGTTTGAAGAGGAAAGCGAACACTTATACAACTGTTGATGAGAGTGCAAATTAGTTCAACCACTGTGGAAAACAGTATGACAATTGATATAGTTGGCTGTGTCCCTACCCAAATCTTGAATTATAGCTTCCATAATTCCCATGGGTTTTGGGAGGTACTCAGTGGGAGGTAATTGAATCATGAGGGCAGGTCTTTCCCATGCTGTTCTTGTTATAGTGAATAAGTCTTATCAGATCTGATGGTTGTATAAATGGGAGTACCCCTCCACATGATCCCTCTTGTCTACTGCCATGTAAGATGTGACTTTGCTCCACATTTGTTTACTGCCATGATTTTGAGACCTCCTCAGCCATGTGGAAATGTCAGTTAATTAAACTTCTTAATAAATTACACAGTCTCGGGTTTGTCTTTATTAGCATCCTGAAAACAGACTAATACAGTAAATTGGTACTGGTAGAGTGGGGTGCTGCTAAAAAGATACAATGTGGAAGTGACTTTGGAACTGGGTAACAGACAGAGGTTGGAACAGTTTGGAGGGCTCAGTAGAAGACAGAAAGATGTAGGAAAGTTTGAAACTTCCTAGAGACTTGAGAATGGATGGCTTTGACCAAAATGATAATAGTGAAAGGGACAATGAAATCCAGGTTGAGCTGGTCTCAGATGAAGATGAGGAACTTGTTGGGAAGTGGAAATAAGGTGACTCTTGCTGTGTTTTAGCAAATAGAATAGTGGCATTTTGTCCCTGTCCTAGAGATTTGTGGAACTTTGAACTTGAGAGAGATGATTTAGGGCATCTGGCAGAAGAAATTCCTAAGCAGCAACACATTTAAGAGGTGACTTACATAACATTAAAGCAGTCAGTTTTATGTATGCACAGAGATATAGTTTGAAATTTGAACTTATGTTTTAAAGAGGAGCATAAAAGTTCCGAAAATATGCAACCTGACAATGCAATAGAAAAGAAAACCCATTTTCTGAGGTAAAATTCAAGCCTGCTGCAAAAATTTGCATAAATAACAAGGAACCAAATATTAATCTCCAAGACAAAGGAGAAAATGTCTACAGGCCATGCCAGAGACCTTTGTGGTAGCACCTCCCATCATAAGCCTGGAGGCCTAGGAGGAAAAGAGTGATTTTCTGAGCTAGGAACAGGGCCTCCTGCTGTGTGCAGCCTAGGGAATTGGTGCCCTGCTTCCCAGCCATTTCAGCTGTGGCTAAAAGGAGCCAAGGTGCAGGTCAGGCTTTGGCTTCAGAGGGTGCAAGCCTCCAAGTTTGGCAGCTTCTTCGTGGGGTGGAGCCTGTGGTTGCACAGAAGTCAAGAATTAAGGTTTAGGAACCTCTGCCTAGATTTCAGAAGATGAATGGAAATGCCTGAATATCGAGGCAGATTTCCTGCAGGAATAGATCCTTCATGGAGAACCTCTGCTAGGGTAGTGTAGAAGGGAAATGTTGAGTGTGAGCACCGACACAGAGTCCACACTGGGGCGCTGTCCAGTGGTGATGTAAATAGAGGGCCAGCATACACTAGATCCCAGAATGGTAGATCTGGGACAGATTGCACTGCGCACCTAGAAAAGTTGCAGGCACTCAACATAAGTCCATGAAAGCAGCCCAGAGAGATGCTGTATTCTGCAAAGCCACAGGGCTGGGGCTGCCCGAGACCATGGTAACCTACCTCTTGAATTAGTGTGACATGGACGTGAGATATGGAGTCAAGGGAGATCATTTTGGAGCTTTAAGGTTTGAGTGCCCTGCTGGATTTTGGACTTGCATGAGGCCTGTAGCCCCATCATTTTGGACAATTTATCCCATTTGGAATGGGTGTGTTTACCCAATGCCTGTACCCCATTGTATCGAGGAGGTAACGAATTTTCTTGTGATTTTACAGGCTTTTTGGCAAAAGGAACATGCCTTGTCTCAGTTGGGAGTTTGGACTGTGGACTTTTGAGTTAATGGTGAAACGAGTTAAGTCTTTGGGGAATGGCTGGGTGTGGTGGCACATGCCTGTAATTCCAGCACTTTGGGAGGCTAAAGTGGGCAGATTACTTGAGATCAGGAGTTCAAGACCAGCCAAGCCAACATGGAAAAGCCCTGTCACTACTAATAATACAAAAATTAGCCTGATGAGTTTGGTACATGCCTGTAATCTCAGCTACTTGGGAGGCTGAGGCACAAGAATCACTTGTACTTGGGAGGTGGAGATTGCAGTGAGCTTAGATTATCCCACTGCACTCCAGGCTGGTCAAAAGAGTAAAATTCTGTCTCAAAAAAAAAAAAAAAGAATTTAAGGGACGGTTGGGAAGGCATGGTTGAGTTTGACATGTGAGGACATAATATATGGGAGGAGCCAGAGGCAGAATAATATGGTTTAGCTGTGTCCCCACACAAATCTGAGATTGTAACTTCTATAATTCCCACATCTCTTGAAAGGGACCTGGTGGAAGGCAACTGAATAATGGGGATGAGTCTTTCCTGTGCTGTTCTCATGATAGTGAATAAGTCTAATGAGAGCTGATGATTTTATAAAGGTGAGTTCCCCTACACATACTGTCTCTTGACTGCCACCATGTGAAACATAACTTTCCTCCACATTGTCTTCTGCCATGATTGTGAGGCCTTCCCAGCCACCTAGAACTGTGAGTCAAAGCTATTTCCTCATAATTTTCTTAGTCTCAATTATATCTTTACCAGAAGCATGAGAACAGACTAATACAGTGTTTCCTCAATAAGCTAAAAGCAGAACTCTCATTTGACCCAGCAGTCCCATTGGTGGGTATATACCCAAAGGAATATAAATTATTATACCATAAAGACACATGCACATGAGTGTTCACTGCAGCACTATTTACAATAGCAGAGACATGGAATCAACCTAAGTGTACATAAATGCCAGACTGGATAAAGAAAATGTAGTACATGTATACCATGGAACACTATGCAGCCATAGTATATAGAATATTCTATATACCATAGAATACTTTGTAAAAAAGAATGAGATGTCTTTTACAGGAACATGGATGAAACTGGATACTCTTATCCTTAGCAAACTAATGCAGAAACAGAAAACCAAATACCACAAATTCTCACTTATAAGTGGGAGCTAAATGATAAGAACTTAGGAACACAAAGAAGAAAACAGACAGCGGAGTCTATCTGAGGGGGGAGAGTGGGAGGGAGGAGAGAAGCAGAAAAGATAAGTATAGGGTACTGGGTTGAAGACCTAGATTTAATACCTAGGTTATTAAATATTTTCTACAACAAACCCCCATGACACATGTTTACCTATGTAACAAACCAGCATATTTACTCTGAACCTAAAATAAAATTTAAAAGAAAGAAAAACACTGGAGAAATATATAATTATAAGAGGCATTATCTTGTATCTCCCCTCTTACTGTGTCCTGTCTCAAGACAATCACAAAATTGATTTGTAAATTTTCTCTGGAATTGTTTCTGTGGGCTTATTAATATTTTAAAATATGACATGTATATCCTTATCAAAATATATGTTCTTCAAAATTCAGTTCATGTTGTTTATTATCTTCTGTATCTTGCTTTTATATATATATATATATATATATATATATATATATATATCTCAATGCTTTTGATTAGATTTCTTTAAATTTTGCTGTGGTTAAGCAATTTTACATGTGTTGATTGCCATTTTGTTATTTAGTTATTGGTACACATGTATACAACTCTTTTAGCTAGTTAGATTTTCTATCAGGTATATTAATTGTGTTGGTAAATTTTATACTGCAAATGTGTTGTGTCCAATGCAGAACCCTTCCTCTGGTTTCCCAATATGAAGAGACACTGTATGGATGCTCTCCTGGAAATGAGTGGTCTAGTATCCATGCTAGACTTGTCATTGCTGAGCTAAACAGTCTCTTCTGCCTTCAGGGAGGTGACAATACTGGCACCCACTGCTAATTTCTGAGGTCCTGGCCACAGCCCGAGGAGCATTACATCTGTGCACATTGCAGCCTCTTTTCTCTGACCTAAGCAGTTTTCTCCCCCTGGTCTCTCAGCACAGAGTTATAGCCACCTAAATATGGTAACACTTAATGTGAATTATATGTTTTAAAATAAGAAAGAAAAAAATAGCCATTTCAAGATAATGGTAATTATTATTTATCAAAAATAAGTTTTCATCACCAGTATTTGAAAATAGTATTTTTGAGATTTATTAATTTTGATAAATTGATACATCAAGATATTAAGAATATTAACTGGCCTACAAACACTCCCACCTCAACCAGAAGATAGTCATTATACATCAAATGTCTATCTACACTTTAAAATTGAGATTACATTTTAAAATGTAAATAGATAATAAAAACATAACTAAAATGAAAATTTCAAGCCAATATCACTGATGAACATAGATGTGAAAATCCTCAATAAAATACTGGCAAACTGAATCCAACTGCACATCAAGAAGCTTATCCATCCTGATCAAGTCAGCTTCATCTCTGAGATGCAAGGCTGATTCAACATATACAAATCAATAAATGTAATTCATCACATAAACAGAACCAATGAAAAAATCACATGATTATCTCAATAGATGCAGAGAAGGCCTTTGACAAAATTCTTCATACTAAAAACTCCCAGTAAACTAGATATTGATGGAATGCATCTCAAAATAATAAGAGCTATTTATGACAAACCACAGCCAATACCATACTGAATCAGCAAAAACTGGAAGCATTCCCTTTGAAAACTGGCATAAGACAAGGATGCCCTCTCTCACCTCTCCTCTTCAACATGGTATTGGATGTTGTGGCCAGGGCAATCAGGCAAGAGAAAGAAACAAAGGGTATTAAAACAGGTAAAGAGGAAGTCAAATTGTCTCTATTTGTAGATGACATAATTGTACATTTAGAAGACCCCATCGTCTCAGCCCAAGATATCCTTAAGCTGATAAGCAACTTCAGCAAAATCTCAGGATACAAAATTAATGTGCAAGAATCACAATCATTCCTATACACCAATAACAGAGAGCCAAATCATGAGTGAACTCCCATTCATAACTGCTGCAAAGAGAATTAAATGCCTAGGAATATAACTTATGAAGGATGTGAAGGACCTCTTCAAGCAGAACTACAAATCACGCTCAAGGAAATAAGAGGACATAAACAAATGGAAAAACATTCCATGCTCATGATTAGAAAGAATATTATGAAATTAGCCATACTTTCCATAGTAATCTACAGATACAGTGCTATCCCCATCAAGCTACAATTGACTTTCTTCACAGACTTGAAAAAAAAAAAACCCTTAAATTTCATATGGAACCAAAAAAGAGCCCACATAGCACATAGCCAAGACAATTCTAAGCAAAAAACAAAAACAAAAACAAAAATTGGTGGCCTCATGCTACCTGACTTCAAACTATACTACAAGACTGCAGTAATCAAAACAGCATGGTACTGGTACCAAAACAGATATATAGACCAATGGAACAGAACAAAGTCCTCAGAAATAACACCACACACCTACAACTATGTGATCTTTTACAAACCTGACAAAAACAAGCAATGGGGAAATGATTCCCTATTTAATAAGTGGTGTTGGGAAAATTGGCTAGCCATATGCAAAAAGCTGAATCTGGATCCCTTCCTTGCACCTTATACAAAGTTAACTCCAGATGGATTAAAGAGTTAAACTTAAGACCTAACACCATAAAAACCATAGAAGAAAACCTAGGCAATGCCATTGAGGACATAGGCATGGGCAAAGACTTCATGACTAAAACACCAAAAGTAATGTCAACAAAAGCCAAAATTTTCAAATGGGATTGAATTAAACTGAAGAGCTTCTGCACAGCAAAAGAAAATATCATCAGAGCGAACAGGCAACCAACAGAATGGGACAGAATTTTTCCAAGCTACCCATTTAACAAAGGGCAATACCCGGAATCTACAAAGAACATCAACAAATTTACAGGAAAAAAATAACTCCATGAAAAAGTGGGTGAAGGATATAAACAGTCACTTCTCAAAAGCAGACATTTATGTAGGCAACATACATATGAAAAAAGTGCTAATCACTGGTCATCAGATAAATGCAAATCAAAACTACATTGAGATATCATCTTATGCCAGTTAGAATGGCAATCATAAAAAATCAGGAAACAACAGATACTGGAGAGGATGTGGAGAAATAGGAATGCTTTTACACTGCTGGTGGGAGTATAAATTAGTTCAACCATTGTGAAAGACAATGTGGCAATCCCTCAAGGTTCTAGAACTAGAAATACCATTTGACCCAGCAATCCCATTACTGGGTATATACCCAAAGAATTATAAATTGTTCTACTATAAAGATGCATGCACACAAATGTTTATTGCAGCACTGCTCATAATAGCAAAGATTTGGAACCAACCCAAATGCCTATCAATGACAGACTGGATAAAGAAAATGTGACACATATATATCATGGAATACTATGCAGCCATAAAAATGGATGAGTTTATGTCCTTTGCAGGCACATGAATGAAGCTGGAAACCATCATTCTCAGCAAACTAACACAAGAACAGAAAACCAAATACTGTATATTCTCACTCACAAGTGGCTGTTGAACACTGAGAACACATGGGCACAGGGAGGGAAACATTACACACTGGGGACTATCACTGGGTAGGAAGTGAGGGGAGGGATAGCATTAGAAGGAATACCTAATGTAGATGATGGGGTGATGGATGCAGCAAACCACCACCATAGCACGTGTATACCTACGTAACAAACCTGCATACTCTGCACATGTACCCCAAAACTTAAAGTACAATAAAAACAAAAGGAGAAAGAAAAATTGATGTATATTCTCTTGATTTTTGAATGTCTTAATAAAACAGATATCTTAAGAAAAATATTTTTTTACATTTTAAAACTATATTATTTTTAAGCATGATAAAATACTGTATTTTAATATAAATAACATATTTGATTAAAAATAATTGTAATTTAAATACAAAAATTAGTAAGAAGGGTGACATTTGTTTACATATATTTTTGACTAGGATAAACAGAAAAGACCTCTTTTAGAAATGACATTAAAGCTAAGTTCTGAGGAAAAAGAGAAGTAGTTTTAACATGTCAAAATAAAAATGCATATTAACGGGGTGCCATAGACATAAATACAGAGGATGGATAATTAAAATATAAATTAGAAAAATATTATACATGTTATTTTACTGAAAGCATAGTATGAAATATGTGAATATAAATTTTTAAAGCCTATTACTGAAAAAAATAAACACACAATTGTATATAATTCTGGTCATAATTTTTTCAATTTAATAGTTTTTTTAAAAAAGAAAAAATA
Organism: Plecturocebus donacophilus; assembly: GCA_004027715.1. Classification (NCBI taxonomy): domain Eukaryota; kingdom Metazoa; phylum Chordata; class Mammalia; order Primates; family Pitheciidae; genus Plecturocebus; species Plecturocebus donacophilus. The sequence goes on from PVKP010014152.1 coordinate 24,695, forward strand.
CCCAATTTTCTAAAGTGAGACAAGTTACTTACAAAGCTACAAAACACAAAAAGCTTCTGTTAGACTTTACATATAAAAATGGGTTTTATATAAAATCATTTTAAAATAGAATTAAGGAAGGACTGTGAAGATAAAGTTCTATACCTAGCCAAATTGTCATTAATAACTATATGAAGTTTATAGAAAGGTATCTGAAAATATAGTAAAGCACAGGATATCTACTCCTTGTGTTGTTTTAAATAAAACATTAAAGGACATACCTACAAATGATAAATAAATATTAAAAACTCAAGATAGCAGGGACTTTGTAGAATAAGAATTAGTGTTGAGTGCTAATTCTATTTAACTACTTTGATATGATTCCAAATTATTGCTGTACTTCACCAATCATCAAAATTACATACAAAAGCCTGAAATAATTATGTAAATACATATATCTCTTAGATTTTACTAACATAATCATGAGAATAATTTAGATTTATTTTCCCAGAACAAGTTAACAAAGCCTGAAAATTTAGGAGAATTAGGGGGTAGTAATTCTTCCTTTTCCATAGTAGAAAATTAGGAAAGCTTAAAGTTACTTTTCAAAATACAACAAAAGATCTTTGCATTCTCACCAGTCCAGGAGATTTAAAATTGTTATTCAATACAAAGTGGCATGACTCCAAATCCAAAGTATTTTATATATATATATTTTAAAAATCTCTTCAGACAGTGGAATAAAACTAGAAATCAGCTCCAAAAGGAACCCCCCAAACTAGATAAATACATGGAAATTAAATAATCTGATCCTGAATGATTTTTCAATTAATGAAATCAAGATGGAAATTAAACTTCTTCATAATGAATGCTAATGCTGACAAGTCATGCAAACCTCTGAAATACAGCAAAAACAGTGCTAAGAGGAAAGTTTAGAGTGATAAAATGCCTTCATCAAAAAGTCTAAAAAATCACAAATTGAAAACATCACAAGCCAGGGAACTAAAGAAACAAGGAAAAAACCCAAAGCTAGCAGAAAAAAAGAAATACCAAAGGTCAGAGCAGAACTAAATGAAATTAAAACAAAAAATACAGAAGATCAATAAACAAAGATTTGATTTTTTTGAAAAAAAATATCAAATACACCTATAGCTAGACAAACCAAGAAGAGAGATTTGAATAAGCTCAATTAGATATGAAAATGGAGACATTACAACCAACACCACAGAAATATAAAAGATAATTCAAGACTACTATAAATACTTCTATAAACATAAACTAGAAAATGTATGAGGAATGCACAAAATCCTGGAAACATACAACCTTCCTATCTAGATTAAGAAGAAATAGAAACTCTAAACAGATAAATAAGAAGCAGAGACAACGAATCAGTAATTTAAAAATTGCCAAACAAAAAAAGCCTAGGACCAGATGAATTCACAGCCAGATTCCACCAGACACTCAAAGAATTGGTATCAATTCTATAGGAACTATTTGAAAAGACTGAGAAAGAAGAAATCTTCCCAACCTAATTTTATGAAGCCAGTTTCACTCTAATACCAAAGACTGAAAGGACAAAACAAAAAAAGAAAACTATAGGCCACTATCCCTGATGAACATATATGCAAGAACTAACAACAATAACAACAACAGCAAAAAGATTAGTAAACTGAAACCAACAGCCCGTCCAAAAAAAGAGAAAAAATTACCATGATCAAGCATCCTTTCATCCCAGAGATGCAACGATGCTTCAATATATGCAAGCCAACAAATGTGATTCACTACATAAGCAGACCCAAAAACCAAAGTCATATGATTTCCTTAATAAACACAGGGAAAAAAACTACTTGATAAAATCTAACATCCCTTTATGATAAAAAAAAAACCCAATGAAATAGGAATAGAAAAAAAACATACCTCAAAATAATAAAAGCTATTATGCCAAACCAAAACCAAAATAATATTAAATGGGGAAAAAGTTGAAATCATTCCTTCTAAGAACTGGAACAACACAAAGATACCCATTTTCACAACTTCTATTCAACAAAGTACTAAAGGTACTAATAGGAGTGATCAGTCAAGAGAAAAAAATAAACAGCCTCCAAACTGGAAAAGAGGAAGACAAACTATCTCTTTACCAATTATATAATTATATAACTAGAGAACCTAAATACTCCTCTAAAAAGTTTCCCAGATTTGATAAATGAATTCAGTGTCTCAGTTTATAAAATCAATGTACCAAATCAGTAGCATAAATATACACCAACAATAACTAAACTGAGAATCAAATCAAGCATTCAATCTCTTTTACAATAGCTGTAAAATACTAAAATACCTAAGAATATTCTTAATCAAGGAGGTGATTAAGTTCTCTACAAAAAGAACTACAAGACTCCACTAAAAGAAAACATAGATGACAGAAACAATTGGAAATATAGCTCATGCTCATGGTTTGGAAGAAGATATAATACCAAAATGACCATACTATCAGATGTGGTCTGGGTGTGTCCTCATTCAAATCTCATATCAAATTGTAATTCCCAATGTTGGAGGAGGGACCAACCTGGTGGAAGGTGACTGGATCATAGGGGCAGATATCATCCTTTCTGTTCTCATTATAATGTGTGAGTTCTCACAGGATCTGGTTGTTTAAAAGTGTATAGCACTTCCCCCTTTGCTCTCTCTCCTGATGACCATGTGAATATGCGCTTGCTTCCCCTTCACATTCTGCCATAATTGTGAGTTTCCAGAGGCCTTCTAGCTATGCTTCCTGTACAGCCTGTAAAACTATGAGTAAATTAAATCTCCTTCCTTCGTAAATAACCCAAGTCTCAGTTAGTTCTTTATAGCAGTGTGAGAACAGACTAATACAGAAAATTGTTACTAGAGAAGTGGGGCATTGATATAAAGATATCTGAAAATGTAAAAGTGACTTTGGAACTGGGTAATGAGTAGAGATTGGAACAGTTTGGAGGTATCAGAAGAAGACAAGAGGATAAAGGAAAGTTTGGAACTTCCTAGAAATTGTTGAATGGTTGCGATGAAAATGCTGATACTGATATGGACAGAAATGTCCGGGCTGAGGTGGTCTCAGGTGGACATGAGGACCTTACTGGGAACTAAAGATCACGTTTGCTATCCTATAGTAATGATACTGGCAGGATTGTGCCCACTCTAGAGATCTGTGGAACTTCAGGTTGAGAGAGATGATTTAGGGTATCTGGTGGAAAAAGTTTCTAAGCAGCAGAATTCAAGATGTGGCCTGGCTGCTTCTATAAACTTAAACTCATTTGCATAAACAAATCTGAACTTATATTTTTTAAAAAAGCAGAACGTAACAGTTTTGGGAATCTGCAGCCTGACCATAAAGTAGAAAAGAAAAACTCATTTTCTGGGGAGGAAATCAAGGCTGCAGAGATTTTCATAAGTAAAGAAAAGCCAAATGTTGATAGACAAGACAATGGGGAAAATGTTCTCAAGGCATTTTAGAGCTTTTCATGGCAGCCCCTCCCATCACAAACCTCGAAGTCTAGGAGGAAAAAATGGTTCTGTGGGCCACGCTGAGGGCCATGCTGCTCTATGCAGTCTCAAGACATAGTGCCATGTGTCCCAGATGCTCTGGCTCCAGCCATGACTACAAGGGATCAGGGTAGAGCTTGGGCTATTGCTTCATAGGATGCAATCCCCAAACCTTGCTAGCTTTCACATGGTGTTGGGTCTGCAGGTACACAGAAGGCAAGAGTTCAGATTTAAGAGCTTCCACCATATTTCGGAGGATATATGGAAATGCCTGGATGTCCAGGCTGAATGAAGTATGCTGCAAGGGGTTGGGGGAGTCCACATGGAGAACCTCTACTGTGGCAGTGTGGAGGGAAAATGAGGGGTTGAATCTCCCAGACAGAGCTCCCACTGGCGCTGTGTAGTAGGGCTGTGAGAAGAGGGACAATGTCCTCCGGACCCCAGAATGCTAGATCCACAGACAACTTGCACTGTGCACCTGAAAAAGCCACAAGCAGTCTAAACCAGCCCATAAAAGCAGCCAAGGAGGCTGCAGGGCCACAGGGCTGGAGTTGCCCACTTCTTGCATTAGTTTGCCCTGGATGTGAGAAACTGAGGAAAAGAAGATTGTTTTGGAGATTTAAGATTTAATGACTGACCTGCTATATTTTAGACTTGCAAGGGATCTGGGGCCCCTTTGGTTTGGTCAATTTCTCTTTTGAAATGGGAGCATTTATCCAATGCCTGTACTCCCATTATATCTTAGAAGTAACTAGCTTTTTAATTTTTTTTTTCATTTTACAGGCTCATATGGGGAAGGGACTTGCCTTTCTCAGATAAGACTTTGGTCTTAGACTTTTAAGTTAATGCTGAAATGATTTAAGACTTTGAGGAAGGCATGATTGTGTTTTGAAATATAAGATAGATATGAGATTTGGGAGGGCCCAGTGGCAGAATGATATGGTTTGGATCTGTCCCCACCCAAATCTTATGTTGAATTGTAATTCCCAATGCTGGGGGAGGCATCTGGTAGAAGGTGACTGGATCATAGGGGTGGCTATCCCCTTGCTGTTCTAATAGTGAGTGAGTTCTCAAAGATGTGGTTTTTTAAAAGTGTGTAGCACTTCCACGTTTGTTCTGTATCTTGCTGGTCACGTGAAAATGTGATTGCTTCCACTTTTCCTGCCATGATTGCAAGTTTTCTGAAGTCTCCTAGCCATGCTTCCTATACAGCCTGTGGAACTGTGAGTCAATTAAACTTATTTTCTTCATGAATTTCCCAGTCGCAGGTAGTCTTTTACAGCAGTGAGAGAATGGATTAATACACTACCCAAAGCAATCTGTGGATTCAATGCAATACCTATCAAAACATCATGATTTTTCGCAGAACTAGAAAAAAAATTCCAAAATTTACATGAAACCCAAAAAGAGCTCAAATAGCCAAAGCAATTCTAAGCAAAAAGAACAAATCTGGAGGCATCATATTACTCAATTTCAAATTATACTACAAGGCTATAGTTACCGAAATAGATTAGTACTGGTTTAAAAGTAGATACACAGACCAGTGAAAAACAACAGAGAACCCAGAAATAAAGCCAAATGCATAGAGACAACTGATCTTCGACAAAGCACATATAAACATAAATAGGGACGTTCACCCTATTTAGTAAGTGACACAGGGAAAACTGGATATACAGATGCAGAAGAACAAAACGGAATCTCTGCTTCTCACTATATAAAAAACCAACTCAAGATAGATTAAATGCACAAAGGTAAGAAGGAAACCATAAAAATCTGAAAGCAAATGTAGAGAAAACTTTTCTGGAATTTGGCCCAGGCAAAAAATTTATGACTAACACTCCAAAAGCAAATGCAATAAAAATAAATAAATGAGATCTAATTAAACTGAAATGCTTCTGCACAGCAAAAGAAATAATAATCACAGTACAGAGACAGCCCACAGAATGGAAGAAAATATCCTCAAACTATGTATCTGACAATGGACTAAAATGCAGAATCAATAAGGAACTCAAGCAAATCAGCAAGAAAAACAAATAATCCCATTAAAAAGGGAGCAAATGACATAAATAGACAATTCTCAAAAGAATATATACAAATGGCCAACAAATGTGTGTGTGTGTGTGTGTGTGTGTGTGTGTGTGTGTATAGCTCAACATCACTAATCATCAAGGAAATGCAAATTAAAACCACAATGAGATACCGCTCATTCCTGCCACGATGGTCATTACTAAAATGTTAAAAAAAAAAAAATTTTTTTCACTGATGTGATGAAAAGAAAATTCTAGGGATATGAAGTAAATTACCAACCTTTATGTTCAACATTATGGAGATTTCTCAAAGAACTAAAAGTAGATCTACCATTTGGTCCAGCAATTCCACTATTGGGTAACTACACAAAGGAAAATAAATTACTATATCAAAGATTCCTGAATGCATGTTTATCACAGTACAATTCACAATTGTAAAGATATGGAACCAATCCAAGTGCCCATCAACCTACAGGTAAATAAAGACACTATGGTATATATACACCATGGAATACTACTCAGCCATAGAAACTAAATAATGGCTTTTGCAGCAATTTGGATGGAGCTGGAGGCCATTAGAAATGGAAAACCGAATACCATATGTTCTCATAAATGGTAACTAAGCCATGGGTATGTAAATGGCTGCAGAGTGATATAATGAACATTGGAGCTTCAAAAGAGGGAAAATGGGAGGAGAGTAAGGAATAAAACATATATATTGGATGTAAGGCCTTTTAGGCTGACGGCTCCATGAACTTCATGGTAACCTCTGTGACCTGCATGTATACCTCCAAGTGAGTTTCTGGAAATAGATATCCTGAAGTAACTAGAAAACCACAAAAAGGAAGAATGACCAACCCCTGTGGTATCTAATTAACTTGAGATATTTTTCTATTGTTCCTTATTCCTGCCTCAACTGACAAGGCAATTGGATTCTGTAACCAACATTGGTCAGCCTCCTGACTCCAGACCCTACAACCCCCTCCCAGCTTGCAAAAATTGCCCTAAACTGTAACTTTTGTAACTTTCCACTGCCTACCCAAAACCTAGAAAACCAACTCCTATCCCTCTGCCCTCCACTGACTCGCTTTTTGGACTCAGCCCACCTGCACCTGGGTGAATAAACAACCTTGTTGCTCACACAAAGCCTGTTTGAGGTGTCTTTTCATTCAGAGCACAGATTTTAACATTGGGTACAATGTACACTACTTGAATGATGGATGAACTAAAATCTCAGACCTTGCCACTATACAATTTATCCATGTAACCCAAAACACTTGTACCCTAAAAGCGATTGAAATTAAAAAAAAAGGAAAAGAAAGCAAATAAAACATGTCTCACATAACAAAATATACAAAACAATGCCAACATTAAAGAAATATGAGTGGATTTTCCACCAAGGTAGCTGAATAGAAACAGCTCTGGTGCACATTTCCCAGTGAGAGTGAAGAAGGTGGGTGAGCTCCGAATTTCCAACTGAGGTACCGGGTTCATCTCATTGGAACTGATTAGACAGTGGGCGCAGCCCAAGGAGGGAGAGCTGGAGCAGGGTGGGGTGTTGCCTTATCTGGGAAGTGCAAGGAGCCAGAGAAGTCCCTCTCCTAGCCAAGGGAAGCCTTGTCATGAGTGACTTTTCCTGACACTCTGGCTCAGATACTGTGCTTTTCCCATGGTCTTCACAACCCACAGATCAGGAGATTCCTTCCAGCACCTACAACATCAGCACCCCGGGTTTCCAGCACAAAACTGGGCAGCCATTTTAGCTGCAGCAGTTTTTTTTTCCTCATACCCCAGTGGTGCCTGGAACACCAGCAAAAGAGAACTGGTCATTCCCCTGAAGAAAGGGAGCTGAAGCCAGAAAGCCAAGTGATCTGGCTCAGCAGGTCCCACCCCCATGAAGACCAGCAAACTAAAATTCACTGGCTTGAAACTCTCAACAGCTGGCACAGCAGTCTGATCTAGACCTGGGATGCTCAGGCTTGGTGGGAAAAGGAGTGTCTGCCGTTGCTGAGGTTCAGATTGGCAGTTTTAATCTCGCTTGTGTAAACGAAGTCACTGGGAAGTTTATATAGCAACTGGTTGGAGCCCACGGCAGCTCAGCAAGTCCTCTGCAGGCAAATTGTTACTAGACTTCCTTCTTGCTGGGCAAGGCATCTCTGAAAAAAGGCAGAAGCCCATCAGGGACTTATAAATAAAGCCCCTACCTTCCTGGGACAAAGAACCTTGGAAAAGGGGCGGTTGTGGGTTCAGCTTCAGCAGACTTAAATGTCCCTACCCAGCATCACTGAAGGGAGCAATGGATCTCCCAGCACAATGCATGAGCTCTGATAAGGAACAGACTGCCTCCTCAAGTGGCTCCCTGACCCCTGTGTATCCTGACAGGGACACACCTCCCAGTAGCGGCTGACAGACACCTCATACAGGAGAGCCTTAGCTGGCATTTGGTGGGTACGCTTCTGGGACAAAGCTACCAAAGGTAGAAACAGGCAGCAATCTCTGCTGCTCTGCAGCCCCCGTGGGTGATTCCCAGTGGGCAGGCTCTGGAGTGAACCTCCAGCAAACTCCAGCAGAACTGCACACAGGGCCCTGACTGTTAGAAGGAAAACTAACAAACAGAAAGAAATAGTTTCAATATCAACACAAAGGACATCCACTCAGAGACCCCATCCAAAGGTCACCAACTTCAAAGACCAAAGATAGATAAATTCATGAAGATGGGAAGCAAACAGCGCAAAAAGGCTGAATTCTCCAAAAACTAGAATGCCTCTTCTCCTGCAAGGGATCACAACTCCTCACCAGCAAGGGAACCAAACTGATGGAGAATAAGTTTGAATAATTGACAGAAGCAGGCTTCAGAAGGTGGGTAATAACAAACTTCTTTGAAGGTAAAGGAACATGTTCTAACCGAATGCAAGTAAGCTAAGAGCCTTGAACAAAGGTTAGAGGAAATGATAACTAGACTAACCATGTAGAGAAAAACATAAACAATATGATGAAGCTGAAAAACACAGCATGAGAACTTCGTGAAGCATACACAAGTTTCAATAGCTGAATCAATCAACTGGAAGAAAGGATATCAGAGATCGAAGATCAACTCAATGGAATAAAGAGAGAAGGCAAAATAGAGAAAAAAAGAGAAAAATAGAGAAAAATAAATAGAGAAAAATAAAGAGAGAAGGCAAAATAGAGAAAAAATATTGAAAAGAAATGAACAAAGCCTCCAAGAAATATGAGATTATGTGAAAAGACCAAATCTATGTTTGATTGGTTTACCTGAAAGTGATGGGGAGAATGAAACCAAGTGGGAAAACAGTCTTCAGGATATTATCCAGAAGAACTTTTCCAACCTAGCAAGACAGGCCAACATTCAAATTAAGGAAATACAGAGAATACCACCAAGATATTTCTCGAGAAGAGAAACCCCAAGACACATAATCGTCAGATTCACCAGAAATGGAATGAAGGAAAAAATGCTAAGGACAGCCAGAGAGAAAGGTTGGGTTATGCACAAAGGGAAGCCCATCAGACTCACAGATCTCTCAGCAGAAACCCTACAAGCCAGAAGAGAGTGGGGGCCAATATTCAATATCCTTAAAGAATCTTCAACCCAGAATTTCAAATCCAGCCAAACTGACCTTTATAAGCAAAGGAAAACTAAAATCCTTTACAGACAAGCAACTGCTGAGATATTTTGTCACCACCAGGCCTGCCTTACAAGAGCTCCTGAAGGAAGCACTAAACATAAAAAGAAACAACCAGTACCAGCCACTGCAAAAAACATACCAAATTTTAAAAACCATCAATACCATAAAGAAACTGCATTAACTAGCAAAATAACCAGCTAGCATCAAAATGGCAGAATCACACATAACAATATTAACTTCAAATGTAAATGGGCTAAATGCCCCCATCAAAAGACACAGACTGGCAAATCAGATAAAGAGTCAAGACCCATCAGTGTGCTGTATTCAGGAGACTTACCTCATGTGCAAAAACACACAAAGACTCAAAATAAAGGGTTCGAGAAAGATTTACCAGATAAATGGAAAGCAAAAAAAAAAAAAAAAAAAAAAAAAAAAAAAAAAAAAAAAAAAAAAAAAAAAAAAAAAAAAAAAAAAAAAAAAAAAAAAAAAAAAGCAGGAGTTGTAAACGTAGTCTCTGATAAAACAGACTTAAACCAACAATAATCAAAAGAGATAAAGGTGTACTGCATTATGGTAAAGGGATCAGTGCAACAAGAAGAGCTAACTATCCTAAATATATATGCACCCAATACAGGAGTGCCCAGATACATAAAGCAAGTTCTTAATGACCTACAAAGAGACTTAGACTCCCGCACAATAATAGTGGGAGTTTGTTTGTTAATATTAACACCCCACTGTCAATATTAGATCAACAAAACAGAAAATTAACAAGAATGATCAGGACTTGAATTCAGATCTGGACTAAGTGGACATAATAGACATCTACAGAAGTCTGCACCCCAAATCCACAGAATATACATTCTTCTCAGCACCACATCACACTTATTCTAAAATTTACCACATAATTGGAAGTAAAACACTCCTCAGCAAATGCGAAAGAATGGAAACCATAACAAACAGTCTCTCAGCCCACGGTGCAACCAAATTAGAACTCATGATTAAGAAACTCACTCAAAACCACAAGACAGCACGGAAACTGAATAACCTGCTTCTGAATGACTACTGGATAGATAATAAAATGAAGGCAGAAATAAAGATGTTCTTTGAAACCAATGAGAACTAAGACACAATGTACCAGAATCTCTGGGCCACATTTAAAGCAGTGTCTAGAGGGAAATTTATAATACTAAATATAAAAGAAATGAGGAAAGATATAAAATTGACATCCAAATGCCATGATTAAAAGAATCAGAGGGGCAAGATCGAACATATTCAAAAGCTAGCAGAAGAGAAGAAATAACTAAGATCAGAGCATAATTGAAGGAGATAGAGACACAAGAGACCCTTCAAAACATCAAAATATCCAGGAGTTGGTTTTTAAAAGATCAACAAAACAGACCACTAGCCAGACTAATAACGAAGAAAAGTGAGAAGAATCAAATATATGCAATAAAAAATGATAAAGGTAATATCATCACTGATCCCACAGAAATACAAACTACCATCAGAGAATACTACTAACATCTCTATGCAAATAAACCAGTAAATCTAGTAAAAAATGGATAAATTCCTGCAAAATCTAGAAGAAATGGATAAATTCCTGGAGACTTATGCCCCCCAAGACTCAACCAGGAAGAAGTTGAATCCCAGAATAGACTAACAAGTGTGAAACCGAGGCAGTAATTAGTAGCCTACCAACCAAAAAAAAGTCTAGGACCAGATAGGTTCATATCTGAATTCTACCAGAGGTACAAAAAGGAGGTGGTACCATTCCCTCTGAAACTATTCCAAACAATACAAAAACAGGGAATCCTCTGTAACTCGTTTTATGAGATCAACATCATCCTTATACCAAAACCTGGCAAAAACACAACAGAAAAAGAAAATTTCAGGCCAATATCCATGATGAACATTGATGTGAAAATCCTCAATAAAATAGGGGTAAACCAAATCCAACAGCACATAAAAAAGCTTATCCATCACTATCAAGTCAGCTTCATACCTGGGATGCAAGGCCAGTTCAAAATACAAAATCTATAAACATAACCCATCACATAAACAGAACCAAAGACAAAAACCACATGGTCATCTCAACAGATGCAGAGAATGCCTTTGACAAAATTCAACAGCCCTTTATGCTAAAAACTCTGAATAAACAAGATATCAATTGAAGTTAATTCAAAATAATAAGAGCTATTTATGACAAACCCACAGCAAATATCATACAGAATGAGCAAAAATTGGAAGCATTCCCTTTGAAAACTGGCACAAGGATGCCCTCTCTCACCACTCCTATTCAACACAGTATTGGAAGTTCTGACCAGGGCAATCAGGCAAGAAAAAGAAATAAAGTGTATCCAATTAGGAAAAGAGGAAGTCAAATTGTCTCTATTTGTAGATGACGTGGTTGTATATTTATAAAGCCCCATTGTCTCAGCTTCAGACCCCTTAAGCTGATAAAAAAATTTCAGCAAAGTCTCAGAATACAAAATCAGTGTGAAAAAATCACAAGCATTTTTATCCACCAGTAATAGGCAAAACAGTGAGACAAACCATGAGTGAACTCCCATTCACAATTGCTACATAAAGAATGAAATGCCTTGGAATAAAACTAACAAGAGAAGGATCTCTTCAAGTACTACAAACCACTGCTCAAGAAAATAGTAGAAGACACAAACAGATGGAAAAACATTCCATGCTCATGGCTAAGGAAACAAACAGACAAAAAACAAACCTGGAGGGACCATGCTACCTGACATCAAACTACACTACAAGGCTACAGTAATCAAAACAGCATGGCACTGGTACTAAACAGACATATATATATATATATCAGTGGAACAGAACAAAACCCTCAGAAATAATGCCACACATCTACAACCATCTAATCTTTGACAAACCTGACAAAAACAAGCAATGGGGAAAGCATTCTCTATTCAATAAATGGTGTTGGGAAAACTGGCTAGCCATATGCAGAAAGCTGAAACTGGATCTCTTCCTTGCACCTTATACAAAATTAACACCAGATGGATTAAAGATTTAAACTTAAGACCTAACACCATAAACACTCTAGAAGGAAACCCAGACAGTACCATTCAGGACAGAGGCATGGACAAGGACTTCATGACTAAAACACCAAAAGCAATGGCAACAAAAGCCAAAATTGACAAATGGGATCTAATTAAAGTACAGAGCTTCTGTACAGCAAATGAAATTACTGGCAGAGTTAATTGGCAACCAACAGACTGGGAAAAAAATTTTGCAATCTACCCATCTGACAAAGGGCTAATATCAGGAATCTACAAAGACTTAAACAAATTTACAAGAAAAAAACAACCCCATCAAAAATTAGGTAAAGGATATGAACAGACACTTCTCAAAAGAAGACATTTATGCAGCCAAAAAACATATGAAAAAAAGCTCATCATCACTGGTCATTAGAGAAATGCGAATTAAAACCACGTTGAGATACCATCTTATGCCAGTTAGAATGGTAATCATTAAAAAATCTGGAGACAACAGATTCTGGAGAGGACATGGAGAAATAGGAATGATTTTACACTGTTGGTGGGAGCGTAAATTAATTGAACCACTGTGGAAGACAGTGTGGTGATTCCTCAAGGATCTAGAACTAGAAATACCATTTGACCTAGCAGTCCCATTACTGGGTGTATACTCAAAGGATTATAAATCATTCTATCATAAAGACACATGCACACGTATGTTTACTGTGGCACTATTCACAATGGCAAAGACTTGGAACCAACCTGAATGCCCATCAATGATAGACTAGATAAAGAAAATGTGTCACATATACACCATGGAATACTATGCAGTCATAAAAGAGGATGAGTTCATATCCTTCGCAGGGACATGGATTAAGCTGAAAGCCATCATTTTCAGCAAACTGACACAAGATCAGAAAACTAAACACTCCATGTTCTCACTCATAAGCGGGTGTTGAACATTGAGAACATATGGACACAGGGAGGGGAACATCATACAATGGAGCATGTTTAGGGGTAGGGGGCTATGGGAGGGATAGCAGCAGGGTGGGGGCTAGGGTGCTAGGGGAGGGATAGCATTAAGAGAAATACCTAGTGTAGATGATGGGGTGATGAATGCAGCAAACCACCACCATGGCATGTGTATATCTGTGTAACAAACCTGCAGGTTCTGCACGTGTACCCCAGAACCTAAAGTAGGTAAAGTGAAAAAAAAAAAAAAAGAATTAGGTTGTGATAGGACTCACACTTAGGGATGTGGGCTAAGAGACTAGGGGCATTAATTTTGGTTCCAATTTTAAAAGAAATGTAAGTTAAAACACATTTCAGGCATTTGAAAGTATTATAGGCTCTAGATACTACGCCTTTCCGCCTAATGAATAAGTTAGCCCTTATTATGTGACCATGCCCTTTTTAAGTTAGGGCATAAAAGACTATAGAAATTACAAAAGGGATTTAAATCTGGCTAAAATCTCTGATGTTCTGCAAAGAACATAGAATGACAAAATTTTTTCCTTGGTGAGTAAGCGTCTTTCACCCTCAGAAAACATTAATTATAGGAATGTTTAGGAGAAATTACACCTATACATAAATATTTTGGGGTTAAAGAAACTGTACATATTTGATATGGAAACGTTTAAGAGAATTTGGCCTTTTAGAGTAATATTTTAGCTTTGTAAGTCTCAATCAAGTATGTAATTGAGCATCTGATTTAGCTCATGATTTTAAATTGAAATGTTATTGGTTAAATTTATTAGCTATTAACTTATCTAAGAAAATGGGAACATTTTGTTTGTTTAGGCAGTACATGAAAGAAAAAATCAAACATGTTAAATGTATAAATATAGTTGGAAATATTTAAGAAAATTTAAATTAACATTTTTTCTTTAAAAAATATAAGTAAAATAATAAAAGGTTAGAAATAATATTTATCATTTTTTAATTTTAGTAATTATTTTTGTAATATTCAACCAATATTTATTTAATCATTATAATGCACCAAATATTTTCTGATTTTTGTTTTTTTCCTTGAAAAGAAACAAAAAAATATCTACTGTTTTGTAGCTCTAATTGTAGGAACAAAATGTAATAAGGTTAAATACACATAAATTGTTTGTATAATGTTATTAAAAGAATGCCCTTAATATTGTAATAAAAAAACAAAACTATGGATGCAGTTATTTAAGAAGCATCATTACATTGACTCAAAATATTTCTGCTAACTCTCTGTTAACTCTATTTTACTGGCACTTTTGATCTTTGATTAAATACATCACACATGTACTGGGTTGAAAGTTAAACACCTCAAAGTTATGTTCATTTGAAACCTGTGAATGTGACCTTATTTGGAAATAGGTTATTTGCAAGGGTAATCAAATTAATATTAGGTCATACTGGAGTAGGATGGCCCCTAAATGCATTACAGCTCTGTCCTTCTAAGAGGGAAATTTGGACACACAGACAAACATATACACAGATAAACACACACACAGGAGGTCACGTGAAGATTCAGGCAGAAATTGGAGGGATGAAATTACAAGCCTGTGTTAACTAAGGATTGCAGATGCCCCCAAAAGCTCAGAGAGAGGGATGAAACCAATTTTTCACTATAACCTCAGATGGAGTATGGCCTTGCCAACACTGTGATTTTGGACTTCTAAACTCCAGAACTGTAAGAGAATCAATTACTGTTGTTTTAAGTCACTCAGTTTGTGATACTTTGTTATAGCAGAACTAGAGAACAAATAAACTTACATAATTTAAAATGAAACAATAGTGAATGATAAAATAAGTATGTGAAAGCTCAATAAAATTCTAATGTTTCCCATGAGGAATATTATAATGCTTCTTTAAAAATACCAAATATATTCTTTTTCTGTGTCATGTCTTTAATAATTTTCTAATCTTGTGTTTAGTTCATTAGGAAAAAAAAAATAATCCTATATGATAAGTAAATCCCTCTAGTTTAAGTACTCTCCCACTAGAAATAAACATTTTTGAGATGTCCTAAGATCAATCATTTCCAATCTTTCCCCTATACCTTTCCCTATTCCTCTGCTAAGGTACATCTAGTTACCTAGGAATCCACTAACAAGGTGCCATAGTGATTATCATAGTAATTTCACCCACAACACCTATTTCAGGAATTACACAAAAGAACTCAATATATATTTGTTGAATACAGAAGGATCGGGGAAAATGATTCAAAGAGATGCAATGATTTGCTAATAGCCAAATAAACATATTTACTGGCTGGACTAAAACTGGAACTCATGTCTTCAGCTTCTTGTTTTAGCAGTCATTCTGGCATAGAATTTAACTTGAAATTCCAACTCGAAATGTTGCCTTGAGTCACACAAGACAAGTGGCTGCCCTGCCTTCTGATGGTAATCAATTACATAGTTAAACATAGAGGTCTTTGTGAGTCTCCACAAACATATTTAGAATTTATCAGAATTATAGCACAGAGCTGTGTTTTGAGGCAAAGAATCCTATTTTAGATTTAGATGGAGCCAAGGGAGTATAGCAAAAGTAAGAACAGAGTACAGGGCAATGTCACAGGCTTTGCTCATGTGGAGTCCTGAGGCGTCAAATAAAAATCTAGGCAAGTTAAAAGAAGACAAACCCAGGAACAAATTAGCATATTCACAGCTTTGTCTACAGATAGCTTTAGTTGGATTAGAAAGAGAAGTACCCTTTTAGTGTTAAAAAAAAAAAAAAAGAAAGAAATACGATGGCAAGGGATGATTTCTAGGTAATATGTGATAAATGTGGGGTAGCGGGGGTTCAGATACATGTTCAGGATCTAGGCAGGGATGATTTCTCTCCTAAGTAAGGAAATTATCTAAAATTTTGTTTTTCAAATATATTCTTCTGAATATTAGTATAACAGAATGTTCTGCTAAATAAAAGAAGGTCATACTGTGATTTTATTTGGGAATTCATGTCATATCATAAATTCATTGAGATTACCAAAATAAACTAGTATTTCCAAGATTCTGAGTTGTCTGTTTTGTATTAAGTAACCCAGTGTTTCTCAGCCTTGTCACTCCACAGAATGCCTTCCTTGCTGTTCTCTGCCAATTTATTTCCCCTAAAGTAACATTATTCAGGATAAGTGTTTAGTGGTACACACTTTGGGTAATGCAGGTCCAAGAGTATGAACAAGTTGTTATCAGAGCTCTTTTATAATCTATTATCCCTATACATGTTAAATTTATCAAACAACATCACTTAACAGGTAAATTTTGGATTATGATATTTAGACAGCAAGACTGCAGTTATCTGTGGGACACAGGGTGGGCATATTAATGAGTTAATTTCTAATTTATAAATTGCTTTGGATGTGAAACTTATGCAAATTCTATATGATGAGAATTATCCTGAAACTAATCATTCTTATGAAAATATTTTCTAAACTCCCTGACAATGAAGCATGTTAAAAAGCATGCTTTTCTCTCAAGAATGGCAAAAAACAAAAATTAAAATAGAAGATAAGCATAAATAAAAGAGCTAGAAATGTTGCCACCCATTGTGAGGAGTCTTCTTTTCCAAAATGTGTAGCTAGAATCATAAAGCCCTACAAAATTGCACAGCAATTCTGTCACTGTATTGACACAAAAAGGAAAAAAAGCAAACCAACAATTGTGGTGCATAGCAACAGTAAGAGATGGAAAAAAATCTAGGATAATTGCAAAACGATATCTGGTTCATGATTGCAAAGTCTCTGCTGAAATGTGCTCCAAGTTTTGATAGCTACAAAATTCAGAACAACCCTGAAAACTAGAAAAAAATAACACAAGTACAGAAATTCGAAGGGCTGTATCCAACTAAATAGATTCTGTATCATCCTATGTTAATGTCACCAGTACCTCCCACTGCTTGCAGCAAATATTATGGGCTCCATTCTTTCCTTAGTGGTCAAAAAGCTTTGCTTTCTCTATACCTAATACATGACAGTAATAATTTCCACAAACATTTTGGTCATATTGTAGAATTGTAGCAGTCAGGGGAAAATATGGAGTAATCTCAAATCATGAGATTTCAGAACTAGATAAGACTGGGTAATTGCCTTGGTCCATTCCTTGAGAAATGCTATTAGGAAAAAAAAAAAGTGCAAATCCCATCATCAAAGAGGTGAAGTTAGGGTTGGGGATGTGAAGATTCAACTGGTGTATGGATATCCATGTGGAAACGATAGTTTGTAATTTTTTGTGTGTGAGGAAATTACCATATCTTTGGGTATATACTTTAAAGACTATGAACTAGCAGCAAGACTGTGTGGCTAAAGCTCCTGTATTCTTTAGGACCTGTGAGATCTACTTTATAAGATGTAAAAGAAAGATACAGAAATAATTGGAGAAAGGGCTGCTATTTGTAATCTCCAAATAGTGCACGTTTTCCCCCACCTAATTCTGTTGATTTAAAGTAACCTCGAACTGCAAACATCTCTTGCCAAGATGCTTTAGAACTGAGGGAGAAAAACACAGTTCTTACAGAGAAACATCTAATAATAAAACTGCAAAAATTTATCTTTAAATCTTCTTTTATTATAAAGTTTTCTTTTTGTAAAGATAGGTCAGAAAAACAAGCAAGACCAAGTTAGCATATGTGGAAAAAACTGAATTTCCTAGAAGCCAATTTTACCATTTTTGTTCTATGAAGTTTACTGCATATTTCAAAATGTAAATTAGGAAAATCCATGAATTTGCTTCTTTGAAAAGGATTAGTCCCAAATATTTCTATCCTTTGGAGAAAATACCCAGGGCAGCAGTCTCGACATGTATTTAGCGAATTTACCAGATACCTTCCATTCACTGTAGTATGGCAGGTCTTTAGGGTTCTGGTCGACCTAAATTAGGATTTTGTTTTTTTCTTGAGACACGGTCTCATTTCCATTGTCCATGCTGGCTCACTACAGCCTTGACTTCCTGAGCTCAGGTGATCCTTCCACCTCAGCCTCCCAAGTAGCTGGAACTATAGGCACACATCTCCATGCCTGGCTAATATTTCATATATTTTTTTGCGGAGATGGGGTTTTGCTCTGTTGTCCAGGTTGGTCTTGAAATCCTGGGCTCAAGTGATCCACCCTCCATAACTTCCCAAAGTGCTGAGACTACAGGTAGCCTGCACTCCTAACTTGGCAGATTGGTTGTAATGCAAGGAGCCATTGCTCACTGCAAGGTTTCATTCTTACCAGAGCATCCACTCAATGAACTTCAAAAAAAATTCTTAAATCTCTTTTGAAATAGTTCTCAGATCCATGCCTTCTGTCACATTTTAAATCCCCGTAGCACCATGTGCCCACACGTAAATAATCTACTTAAAATAATAACTTCTCAACTTTTTTCAGTCTATTCTTAAAAAAAAAAAAAAAAAAAAAAAAAAAAAAAAAACTTTAGAAGCCTTAATGTGGATAGCTTCTGTTCAACTAGTTTCTCAGTGCCACTTCCACATAGTATATATGTCCAGTTTTCAAACCTCCAGGATGATCTCTTCTTCCTTTTGTAAAAATAATCTTAAATTTTACATCGTCATCTTCATTATCTTCTTTCTTGAAAGTTGTCTACCTTTATTATTCCTTGCCATCACTTTCTTTCTTTCCAAACAAAAAATCATTATTCTTAGCTCTGCAATGAACTGGATTATTTATTTATTTATTTATTTGTTTTAAGGCAAAGAAATTTTAGGTAGTCATCAAGTAATAATGCCTGTGATGGGTGAGGAAAAGTTGTTTATTAATCCAATGTCCATAGTCATGACAAAAACATAAACATTTTAAACATTGACCTCCTTACAAAATTGTATCGATTTTTAAATCATATCAATGAGCAAGAATGTGTTGGTGTATTCTTGTAGCTGCAGTGAATGATTATTCTTTGCTATGCTCTCTGTTCAAATCATCAAGCACACTACAGAAAGCATATTGCCTTATTTCTATAGGCCACAAGTCTATCATAGACATCACATTTATCATTGACACACACTTACTAGCTGAATTTCTGCAGCTACCCTCTTGGGCACCTTATATGAGGATATTAGTATGCCCAGAAAATGTTATAATATGCTGTTTTCAAAAATCAGTTTTCTCCAGCTGTATTAGTCATGGTTCTTTAGTGGAACAGAACTAATAGAATAGATGTATATACAAAGGGGAGTTTATTAAGGAGTATTGATTTATGTGATCATAAGGTGAAGTCTCACAATAGGCCATCTGCAAGCTGAGGAGCAAGGAAGCCAGTCTGAATCTCAAAACCTTAAAAGTAGGAAAGCCAACAGATCAGTCTGTGGCTGAAAGTTTGAGGGCCCCTGGGAAACCACTGGTTTAAGTCCCAGAGTCTAAAAGTCTGATGTTTTAGAAGAGGAAGCATCCAGCACGAAAAAAAGATGAAGGCCTGAAGACTCAGCAAGTCTACTCTTCCTACCTACCTTCTTCTGCCTGCTTTATTCTAACCTTACTAACAGCTGATTAGATGGTGCCCGCTCAGACTGAGGGTGGGTCTGCCTCTCCCAGTCCACTGACTCAAACGCTAATCTCCTTTGGCAACACCCTCACACACACACCCAGAAGACATATTTTGCATCATTCAATCCAATCGAGTTGATGCATGTATTAGTCCATTCTCACACTGCTAATAAAGACAGACCCGAGACTGGGTAATTTATAAAGAAAAGAGAGTTTAATGGACTCACAGTTGCATATGGCTGGGATGCCTCACAATCATGGCAGAAGGCAAAGAAAAAGCAAAGGCACATTTTACATGGCAGCAGACAAGAGCGCTTGTGCATGGGAACTCCCATTTATAAAACCATCAGATCTTCTGAGAGTTATTCACTATCTTGAGAACAGTATGAGGGAAAATGCCTCCATGATTCAATTATTTCCACCTGGCCCCGCCCTTGACACATAGGGATTTTTACAATTTAAGGTGAGATTTGGGTAAGGACACAGAGCCAAATAATATAATTCCACCCTTGGCCACTCCAAAATTTAATGTCCTCACATTTCAAAACACAGTCATGCCCTTCCAACAGTCCCCTAAAATCTTAACTCATTCCAGCATTAATCCAAAAGTCCAAGTACATAGTCTGATCTGAGACAAGGTAAGTCTGTTCCACCTGTGAACCTGTAAAATCAAGTTAGTTATGTCCTGGATACAATGAGGGTACAGGCATTGGGTAAATATACTCATCCCAGATGGAAGAAATTGGCCAAAATAAAGGGTCTACAGGCCCCATGCAAAGTCCAAAATCCAGTGGGGCAGTCACATCTTAAAGCTCCACAATGATCTTTTTTGACTCCATGTCTCACATCCCAGTCATGTTGGTACAAGAGGTGGGTTCCCATGGTCTTGGGCAGCTCTGCCCCTATGGCTTTTCAGGGTATAGCCTCCCTCCTTTCTGTTTTATGGCTGACATTGAATGTCTGCAGCTTTTCCAGGCACATGGTGCAAGCTGTCAGTGGATCTACCATTCTGGGGTCTGGAGAGTAGTGGTCCTCTTCTCACAGCTCCACTAGGCAGTGCCTCAGTGGGGACTGTAGAGGGGGAGCCCACATTTCTTTTCTCCACTGCCCTAGCAGAAGTTATCCATGAGGGCTTTTCTCCTGGAGCAAACTTTTGCTTGGATATTCAGGTATTTCCATGCATTCTATGAAATCTAGGTGGAGGTTCCCAAACCTCAGTTCTTGACTTCTGTGCACCCACAGGCTCAACACCACATGGAAGCTACCAAGACTTGGGACTTGTACTCTCTGAGGCCACAGCCTGAGCTGTACCTTGGCCCCTTTAGGCCATGACTGGAGCAGCTGGGACACAGGGCACCAACTCCAGAGGCTGCACTTAGCAGGGGCAGTCTGAGCCTAGCCCAGAGTAAACCATTTTATCCTTCTAGGCCTTGGGGCCTGTGATGAGAGGGGCTGCTGCAAAGGTCTCTGACATGCCCTAGAGACATTTTCCCCATTGTCTTCATGATTAACATTCCAATTCTTGATATTTATGCAAATTTTTGCAGCAGGCTTAATTTCTCCTAAGAAAATGATTTTTTTTCTATCACATCATCAAGCTGCAAACTTTCTGAATTTTTATGGTCTGCTTCCTTTTGAATACTTTACTGCTTAGATATTTCTTCCAACAGATACCCTAAAACATCTCTCTCAAATTAAAAGTTCCACAGATCTCTAGGTAAGGAGCGAAATGCTGCCAGCCTCTTTGTATTGCAAGATTGACCTTTACTCCAGTTTCCGACAAGTTCCTCATCTCCATCTGAGACCACCTCAGCCTGGACCTTATTGTACAAATCACTATCAGCATTTTGGTCAAAGCAATTCAACAAGTTTCTAGGAAGTTCCAAACTTTCCCACATTTTCCTGTCTTTTTCTGAGCCCTCCAAACTATTCCAACCTCTGCCTGTTACTGAGTTCCAAAGTCGTTTTCACATTTTGGGTTATCTTTACAGCAATGCCTTACTATCTGGTACCAATTCATTGTATTAGTCCATTCTCAAGCTGCTAATAAAGACAGATCTGAGAATGGGTAATTTATAAAGGAAAGAGGTTTAATGGATTCATATTTTCACAGGACTAGGGAGGCTTCACAATCATGGTGGAAGGCAAAGAAGAATGAAAGGCACATATTACATGGTGGCAGGTAAGAGAGCTTGTGCAGTAGAACTCTCATTTATAAAACCATCAGATTCATGAGATTTATTCACTATCATGAGAACAGTATGAAGGAAACCATCTCCATGTTTCTATTTTCTTCACCTGGACCCACCTTTGACGTGAGGATTATCACAATTCAGGGTGGGATTTGGGTGGGGATACAGAGCCAAACCATATCAACACTCAACATTAACTAATACACTGACCTTCATCTTTTTCTGTAGAGAATAATAACACTTACTCTTGTGCCTTCAGTAAGTCAGAAATAATTTTGCCTTGATCATTTTACCTCTCTACAGTATAGTGGAAGAGAACTCACTTGGAAATTAGGGAACATACAGTCAAAATGTGACTATACAAACTAATTCTAGAAATTTAAAAATGTCCCTTACCACATAATTATTTTCAAAAATTGAAAGAAGTTGGACTATGTTATCACAAATACACCTTTCTGTCCATGAATGTATTCTTCATTTGCTCTCTCCCAAAGGGGAGGCAGATTCTCAAGATCCTGTATTTAATTCACATGGTCACAGATTTTTAAATCTCCTTGTTGTGTCTCAGTTTGTGAATTCAGATTGTCATAGCTCTAGAACAAATTATGTTTACTACTATTTAGAGTCCTACCCAAGTGCTACATTAATTAAAGTCATCTTTAAAAATTTCAGAATCAGGCTTCTAGTTGAATGTACAGTTTACATCACTGTATATTTACTCATTTTTTGGAAATTTCAAAACATATCGGGTATATTGGGACAGATCTTATCTCAGTCTCTGCATTTGGTTTCTTCACATCTGTATGATAATTATTTCCTACATGATAAAGGCAATTCCACAAAAACTTTTAGGCTTAAAACTATGCTCTCTCATGGAAATTTTTTTTAATGGTAACATTAAGGGCTCCCTGTAATTGACTTGTATTCTCTATTTGTAGCAGCAGACAGAAAAGCTTTGGTTAAGATGAGAAGTTTTAGATTAATGACTCCAAAACTCTAAGTGACATTACATATAAAAGAAAGGATTCCAAAGCTTCATGTAAAAATGAAAGTGGAATTTCACTTTAATACACAGCAAGACTTTACCAGCTGGCTGCAGTGCATATACTTGGCTGCTGGTTGCTAAGTTTATTAGATATTTTATAGTCCGGGAAACTAAAGATTATGAAGCCAGTTCCCACATGCTACATCAACAAGAATTGGGAGTCAGTCAAGCTAGTGATATATGAAGAAGTGAATAAGCTGGTACACTAAGGATAAGTTGAATTAATCTGAAGCTATTAAAGAAGCTTTGTCAGGTACTTAGTATGCTCATGTTTTAATTCCTTATGTCTATTCTCCTTGGTTGCAATTCTCTCTTGAAAAATTTATAAAGAAACTTTTTCATTTTGGATTATTTTTCCTATTCCAATTGGCCAGATTCATATTCGCCTTTATCCACTCCCACCCAATCTCTACTTTAATACTTAGAAATAAAATACTACAGATTTTGACATTATTTTAATCTTAAACACCATTTACTACTCATCAAAATATTAGGTTATAGAATGTTGACTTACAATTTTTAGGTCAAAAACAGTTTAGGGATTTCATATGGTTCAAGCTAGTATTAGGGCACTCCCAAAATAATGTGTATCTAATAAGCCTGTGAGCTGAGCAATAATTACATACATTGTATAGCAATCAAAGAGATTTTATAGTATCAATAATGTGTATTTATAAAGAGACGATTGTGAGCTGGTAAGTAATCTATAGGAATTATCTAATATTATCTAATGCATGGCCAACATTCATACCCCAAAATATTTACAACAACATTCACACTACTCCACACTATATACTAATGGTGATTAATAGAGCCTAGAAACATTCCTATGACCAGTTTGGCTATTCTCTAGGAGTATAGTTCAGGGTAAAACTCTTATAGTCTCTTTGTTACATTTCTTCCTCTGTAAGATCGCATGATTGGAAAATGGTTATTATAAATGAGTATTAATATTTTAAAAATATTTTCTATCACAACCAACATACAATTTCTAGTGAAATATCACCTTGAGTATTTGAGGATGCAGTCACAAGAGTAAGAGAAACAAAGTGAAAATCATTAACTCAGTTTCAAAAATTTTAGTTTGGATAATTTGAGGCCTTAAATCCACCTCAACATTTCTATGTTGGATAGTTTGGGGCCTGTTTGTGCCACTACACAGGAAAAATGGCTTAGTTTGGCATGTAGGATGAGGGGGAGAAAAGCATCCAAGAAGAGAAATTGGATAAAGTTAGATGTTTTGTGATTGTAGCTACTGAACATGTTTTAGACTGGCAGAATATGCTCTATGATATTGGAATACCGTCAAAATTCACTTAAATCATGCCAGAGAAATGTTAAATGGTGACGAGAGGGCTGAGATTTAAGCTGATAAATGTAGTAAAGACCTACTCACATTGACAGATCTGATGAGGGATTCTGACCTAGCAGATCACTCAAGAAATTGAAGTCTTTATGCAATTCACAAGGGTGGCAAAAAGCTATTCCCATTCCCACCTCCAACTCATGCTGGAATATTTTGCAGTCCAATTACATCCAAAAGAAGAACCAATCTGATTTATAACCTGTGAAACACATGGAGATAATTGTATAAATTTGTACGATTACTAATGGAAATGTCAGCTTTTGTATTCAGGTGATGAGTATTTTATCTCCAAAGATATAATAATAAATAATTTGTATTTACTATTATATAGAAGTAATATTTGGCTCTCTTTGTAAACTTAATGAAAAAGAAAGAGAGGGGATATGCGGGAAAGAAGGGAGAAAGAAGAAGAAGAACATATAGAAGAATAAAGTCATAAAGTAAGATGTGGTATAAATGGAGGAAAGCAAGTATTGGGAGAAGAAGAAAAGAAGACAGAAGAAACCTTTCACCTAATAAAAAAGAAGGAAAGATAGAAAGAAGAGAGTAGCCAGTGAAGGTCAAAGACAAGTAGGCAAGCTAGCTTTCAGTCTAATATGTAAACATAATGCTATATTATTAAAATTATCAGGAGGCCAAATGAAAGTAATTATTAAAAAAAAACTCAAACTGTCTTCAATTATATGCACTTTCTAAAAGGAGTATCATAATGTAGATTAGTGAAAATTCTCATAATGCTCTCTTTTCATTTCATTTCCAATGGAAATTTACATCAGTAAAAATTCACATAATGCTTTCTTCTTTTTATTTCATTTTATTTCCAATGAAAATAGGTAGCTCATAGATAGTAGAGGCAATTCCACTACATGGATTTGGAAAGACAAGGCACAAAATGAATTATGTGATACAGGCCAGGAAAATCAAAATGTTCTTTATAACTCAGTGGAATAGGAGGACTGGCCAACATAGTAAAAGACTGACGTGCAAACTGAGAAAAAGTCTAGGATTTTTTTTCTTTCTTACATTAGAGTTGTCTCAGATTTTAACTGGTTTGTAGTACTGTGGCAAAGATTTGTTTTCTCAAAATTTCAGTAAGCCTATTATTTGAAGATATATGTGTAAGTGCTTTACAGAGTCAAGGAAAGTGTTTGAGAACCATGTAGTTCAGTGTAGTTTAATAAGTGACAACATATTTAAGTCAGTGAAATTGTATATGCCAAATGAACAAACTCAATGGAATCCAGGAGAATTTAGAAAGTGGAATTCACATGAAATTAGTAGAAACTTGAGGGCAGTTCACAAGATTCTAAGTATAGGTTTCAAGTACCCTTTGGATCTCTAGGAATCAAGAACTAGTTAATTTTGGATCCTATTTTAAAATGTTTTTCAGGATTATCTAAACTCTGGAACAATACCTGGATGCAGCTTGAATTAAATCAATACCCTACACATCAGCCAGGAATCATTCCCAGCCTGAATACCAAATAATGATTGATGGAGCAAGAAATATGACAGTATAATTTGCCATGGCTGTCTATGATGGCACTGAAAATAACTCCTCATATTGAGAAAAAAATTTTTAGAAACCACTCAGAAACAGATCCTAGGACCATTCAAAGCCTCAGCAAATGTGACTGGGTAATCCATCCAGAAATTCAGATGTGTGTAATATTGTAAATTTACTAGAGTTCCCTCATAAAGTATAAGAAAAGCAGCAACTCAGTCTCAATAGGTGTAGTGAAAGTACTGGATAAAAGTTAATATTGCTTCATGATAAAAACTGTAAACAGATATGGTATATAAGCAACATATATCAATGTAATAAAGACCATATAACACAGCTAACATCATACTGAACAGGGAGCATTTGAAATATTTTTTCTTTGAAATCTGGAATGAGACAATGATGCTCCCTTTCACCACTTTCATTCAATATAGTTCTGGCAGTTCTTGCCAAAGTATTTAAGCAAGAGAAATAAAGTGCATGCAAAGTAAAAAGAAGAAAGTCAAATTGTCTCTGTACACTGCATGATGTTATAACATGTTGATATAGAAAATTCTATACTCTCTACTGTTTGAACTAATGAACAAATTCAGTAAAGTTGCAGAATTACAAATTAACATACAATAATAGGTAGCATTTCTTTATGCCAAGAGCAAAATATTTTTTTTAAAAAGAAGGCAATTCCTTTTACAATAGCTACCAAGAAAATAAAACTTAGAAGTAAATTTAACCAATGAGGTTAAATATTTCTACATTGAAAACTGTAAAATATTGATGAAGGAAATTATAAACAGCAAGATATGAAACGATATCTCATGTTCATGGAATGAAAGCATTAACATTATTAAAATGTTCATACTACCCAAAATGATCTATATATTCAGTGAAATCCCTATCAAATCACCAATAAGATTCTTCACAGAAATAAAAAAAAAATCAATCCTAAAATGTGTATGGAACCACAAAAAAATCTTGAAATATCAAAAAAACATGAGGAAAATATAAAAAAGAAAATATAGCAAAAAGAAAACTGGAAGCATCATAATACATGACTTTTGAAAGCAATAATAACCAAAGCATCATGATTCTGGCATAAAAACAGACATGTAGAACAATGGAAAAGAGCAGAGAACCTAGGTATAATTTAATGCATCCATGCCCAACTGATTTTCATCAAGGTGCCAAGAACACATATTGGAGAAACAACAGTCTCATCAATAAAACTTACTGGAAAAATTAGATATCCATATGCAGAAACATGAAACTAGACCTCTATCTCTTACTGCTTACAAAAATCAACTCAAAATGGATTATACTTAAATTTAAGACCTAAAACTATGAAATTACTAGAAATAGGGGAAATATTTTATGACATTTTTCCTGGCAAGAATTTTTTTTCTGTTATTTTGTTGTTGTTGTAATACAATAGATCTTATTTTGTACCTTAGAAAAGTATAGCATAACATCTGCCTTGTAGATTTGCTAATCATTACTGAGTGGGCAAGCATTTTTTGAATAATTCCTCAAAAGCACAAGCAACAAAAGCAAAATAGATAAATGGGATTACATAAAACTAAAAACTTCTGTCCAGCAAAGGCAACAATCAACAGAGTGAAGGAACAACCTATAGTATGGGAGACAAAATTCACAAAGTTTGCATCTGACAAAGAATTAATACCCAGAATATGTAAGGAACTCAATTCCAAACAAAACAAATAAAGTCAGCTTAAAAATGAGCAAAAGATTTGAGTAGACACTTATCAAATGAAGACAAATGGCTAACAAGTATATGAGAAAATGCTCAATATCACTAATCTTCAGGGAACACAAATTAAAAACAATGAAATTTTACCTCACCTCTCTTAGAATGGTTATCATCAAAAAGAAAAATAAATGCTTGTCAGGATGTGGAGAAAGGAGAGCTCATATAAACTGTTTTTGGAAATGTAAATTAGTATAGCCATTATGGACCACAGTATGAATGTTCCTCAAAAATTAAAAAGAACTATCATCTGACCTGACAATCCCATTACAGAGAATATATCCAAAGAAAATGAAATCAATACATTGAACAGATATGTTCATACTATGTTCATTGCAGCACTATTCACAACAGGTGAAACATGAAATCAACCTAAATGTTCATCAGCAGATGAATAAATTTTAAAATGTGATATATACACACACAATGGAATACAATCTAACCATAAAGATGAATGAAATTCTGTCATTGTGACCACCTGGAGGGACCTAGAGGATATTATGTTAAATGAAATAAGCCAAGCACAAAATGAAAAATACTTCATGATCTCACTTATATGTGGAATCTAAAAAAGATGATATCATAAAAATAAAGAGTAGAATATTGGTTACCAGAGGCTGAGGAGAATAAGGGGTGTGGAGGATGATAACAGGTTGGTCAATGGGTCCAAAGTTACAGTTAGATTGAAGGAGCAAGTCCTGGTGTTCTCCAGCACAGTATGGTGACTATACTTAACAATAAATAATTTACTGTATGTTTCAAAATAGCTAGGAGAGAGGCTTTTGAATATTCTCAACACGAAGAAATGACAAATGTTTGAGGTGATAGATCTGTTATTTACTCTGATTGGATCATAAATAATGTATACATGATCAAAACATCACACTGTATTTTACAAATATGTACAATTATCATCTGTTAAATAAAAACAAAATACAAGTTAAAAATGAGAAGTGACAACACTGGAAATTATGAGTCAATCCAGGGCTGGAGTCTCTATGGAAGAGAAATGACAGTAAGTGATACATGTTGGAATAGTCAATAGCTTTTGCCTTATTTCATTTGGAGCCTGTAATAAAGTAGAAATGTACTCAGGAGGGACTGAAACAAGAGGTGCCTGAAACAAGAGGGAGGAATTTATTAATTTTACTAGGAGTAGGTCTATGAAATTTTATGGGAAAATATGATCTCAGAAAAGAGAAAAAGAGGTTTAGAAATTATATGAGTGAACCCATCTGGACCTGGGCTTTTTTTCGGTGGTAGGCTCTTAATCGCTGCCTCAACTTCCGACCTTGTTATTGGTCTATTCAGGGTTTCAACTTCTTCCTGGTTTAGACTTGGGAGGAGGCAAGTGTCCAGGAATTTATCCATTTCTCCCAGGTTTACCAGTTTATGTGCATAGAGTTGTTTGTAATAATCTCTGA
>PVKP010014153.1:0-14691 GCA_004027715.1 Plecturocebus donacophilus
TAGGATTGGGTGATATGTGACATCATTTTCTCCCTCTCTCTCTTTTTTTTAAATTTTACTTTAGGTTCTGGGATACATGTGCAGGTCATGCAGGGTTGTTGCATAGCTGCTTACATAACCAGGTAGTTTGCTGCCTCTATTCCCCCTTTGACTATATCCAGCATTTCTCCCCATTTTATCCCTCCCCACCCCCACTGTCCCTCCCCTAGGCCCCCCAACTGCCCTCAGTGTGTGATGCTCCTCTCCCTGGGTCCACGTGTTCTCATTGTTCAACACCTGCCTGTGAATGAGAACATGTGGTGTTTGGTTTTCTGTTCTTGTGTCAGTTCGCTGAGAATGATGGTTTCCAGATTCATCCAAGTCCCGACAAAGGACACGAACTCATCATTTTTTTATGGCTGTGAAGTATTCCATGGTGTATATGTGCCACATTTTCTTTGTCCAGTCTATCATTGATGGGCATTTGGGTTGGTTCCAGGTCTTTGCTATTGTACACAGGGCCACAATAAACATACGTGTGCACGTGTCTTTATAGTAGAACAATTTATAGTTCTTCGGGTATATACAGAAATCTCCACACTGTCTTCCACAATGGTTGAACTAATTTACACTCCCACCAACTGTGTAAGTGTGTTCTTATTTCTCCACATCCTCTCAAGCATCTGTTGTCTCCAGATTTTTTAATGATTGCCATTCTAACTGGCATGAGATGGTATCACACTGTGGTTTTGATTTGCATTTCTCTAATGACCAGTGATGATGAGCATTTTTTCCTATGTTTTTTGGCCTCATATATGTCTTCTTTGGAAAAGTGTCATGATGAATAAGCTTTTCAATGTGCTGTTGCATTTGATTTGCTGGTATTTTGTTGAAGACCTTTGCGTTGATATTCATCATGGATATTGGCCTGAAGTTTTCTTTTTTAAAAGTTGAGTCTCTGCCTGGTTTTGGTATCAGGATGATGTTGGTCTCATAAAATGAGTTAGGGAGGATTCCCTCTTTTTGTATTGTTTGATATAGTTTCAGAAGGAATGGAACCAGCTCCTCTTTGTACGTCTGATAGAATTTGGCTGTGAACCTGTCTGCACCTGGACTTTTTTTGGTTGGTTGGCTATTGATTGCTGCCTCAACTTCAGCCCTTGTTATTGGTCTATTCAAGGTTTCAACTTCTCCTGGTTTAGTATTGGTAGTACAAGTGTCCAGGAATTTATCCATTTCTTCCTGGTTTACTGTTTTATGTTTATAGAGCTGTTTGTAGTAATCTCTGATGGTAGTTTGTATTTCTGTGGGATCACTGGTGATAATCCCCTTTATCGTTTTTTATTGCATCTATTTGATTCTTCTCTCTTTTCTTTTTTATTAGTCTGGCTAGCGGTCTATTTTGTTGATCTTTTCAAAAAAAAAAACAGCGCCTGTATTTATTGATGTTTTGAAGGTTTTTTTGTGTGTGTTTCTATCTCCTTCAGTTCAGCTCTGATCTTAGTTATTGCTTGTCTTCTGCTAGATTTTGAGTTTTTTTGATTTTCCTCCTCTAGCTCTTCTAATTTTGATGATAGGGTGTCAATTTTAGATCTTTTTTTGTTTCTCATGTGGGCATTTATTGCTCTAAATTTCTCTCTTGACACTGCTTTAAAGATGTCCCAGAGATTCTGGTAAGTTGTGTCTTCATTCTGATTGATTTCGAAGAACATCTTTATTTCTACTTTCATTTCATTGTTTATCCAGTTGTCATTCAGAAGCAAGTTATTCAGTTTCCAAGTGGTTGTGCAGATTTGAGTGTGTTTCTTAATCCTGAGTTCTAATCTGATTGCCCTGTGGTCTGATAGACTGTTAAGATTTCCATTCTTTTGCACTTGCTGAGGAGCGATTTGCTTCCAATGATGTGGTCAATTTTAGAGTAAGTGCAATGTGGTGCTGAGAAAAATGTATATTCTGTGGATTTGGGGTGGAGAGTTCTGTATATGTCTTT
The DNA here is from genome assembly GCA_004027715.1 of Plecturocebus donacophilus. Taxonomy (NCBI): domain Eukaryota; kingdom Metazoa; phylum Chordata; class Mammalia; order Primates; family Pitheciidae; genus Plecturocebus; species Plecturocebus donacophilus. The sequence goes on from PVKP010014153.1 coordinate 1,970, forward strand.
AGGTCCACTTGGTCCAGCTCTGCATTCAAGTCCTGGATGTCCTCGTTAATTTTCTGTCTCGTTGATCTGTCTGATATTGACAGTGGAGTGTTGAAGTCTCCCACCATTATTGTGTGGGAGTCTAAATCTTATTTTAAGTCATTAAGAACTTGCTTTATGTATCTGGGTGCTCCTGTGTTGGGTGCGTTTATATTTAGGATAGTTAGCTCTTCTTGTTGGATCGATCCTTTTACCATTATGTAATGCCCTTCTTTGTCTCTTCTGATCTTTGTTGAAGTCCATTTTATCAGAGACTAGGATTGCAACCCCTGCTTCTTTTTTTTGTTCTCCATTTGCCTGGTAAATCTTCTTCCACCCCTTTATTTTGAGTCTATGTGTGTCTTTGTATGTGAGATGGGTCTCCTGAATATAGCACACTGATGGGTCTTGACTTTTTATCCAGTTTACCAGTCTGTGTCTTTTGATTGGGGCGTTTAGGCTGTTTACATTGAATATTAATATTGTTATATGTGAATTTGATCCTGCTATTTTGTTACTGGCTGGTTTTCTTGCCCGTTAGTTGACTTATTTTCTTCATTGCATTTTTGGTCTTTGCCATTTGGTGTGCTTTTGCAGTGTCTGGTACTTGTTCCTTTTCATGCTTAGTGTTTCTTTCAGGAGCTCTTGTAGGGAAGGTCTGGTGGTGACAAAATCTCTCAGTAATTGCTTGTCCGTAAAGGATTTTATTTCTCCATCCCTTATGAATCTTAGTTTGGCTGGATATGAGATTCTGGGTTGAAAGTTCTTTTCTTTAAGGATGTTGAATATTGGCACCCACTCTCTTCTGGCTTGTAGGGTTTCTGCTGAGAGGTCTGCTGTGAGTCTGATGGGCTTCCCTTTGTGGGTAACCTGACCTTTCTCTCTGGCTGCCCTCAGCATTTTTTCCTTCATTTCAACCCTGGTGAATCTGACGATTATGTGCTTTGGGATTGCTCTTCTTGAGGAATATCTTTGTGGAGTTCTCTGTATTTCTTGGATTTTGATGTTGGACTGCCTTGCTAGGCTTGGGAAGTTCTCCTGGATAATATCCTGGAGCATGTTTTCCAGCTTGGATTCATTCTCCCCATCATATTTGGGGACACCAATCAAGCGTAGATTAGGTCTTTTCACATAATCTCAAATTTCTTGGAGGCTTTATTCGTTTCTTTTCACTCTTTTTTCTCTTGTCTTGTCTTCTCTTTTTATTTCGTTGAGCTGATCTTCAATCTCTGATATCCTTTCTTCTGCTTGATTGATTCAGCTATTAAAACTTGTGTTTGCTTCTTGCAGTTCTTGTGCTGTGTTTTCCAACTCCATCAAGTCATTTATATTCTTCTCTAAGCTGGTTATTCTAGTTAGCATTTTGTCTAACCTTTTCCCAAGGTTTTTCATTCCTTTGCATTGAGTTAGAATGTGTTTCTTTAGCTCAGAAAAGTTTGTTATTATCCAGCTTCTGGAGCCTGTTTCTGTCAATTCGTCGCACTCTTTCATGGTCATGTTGTGATCCTGTGTTGTTGAGGAGTTGTGATCTCTTGAAGGAGAAGATGTGTTCTCGTCTTTGATGGTTTCATCTTTTTTGCACTGTTTTTTTCCCGTCTTCATGGATTTACCTGGCTGTGATCTCAGGGAGCTGCTTGATGTGATCTCTTGTCTGCCTGTCGAGGCACTACTGGGTTTCTAGGGACTCCTTCAGTTTACTGGATAAGCTTCCTGTGTCTTTTTTGTTTACACTGGGAGGTTAGGCCCACCCCTTCCACTGACCTGGAGCACTGCTGGGTGGCCAAGAACACTGTCCCGTTGCTATGTAGGCTTCTTGTGTTTTTTTGTTAAAACATGAAGCCCAGTCCCACCTCTTTAATGGTGGGTTGTGTCTCTCCTCCACAGGGCTGGATTATTCAGGTTCAGCTCAGACTGAGGTATTGGCTGTGTAACCTGCCAGAGTTAGTGCTTCAGCCTTCTGGGGTTTGTGGGGGAGGGTAGGGACCCGCCCAGCAACACTATATGTCTCCCTGCTTTCAGCTCCCTCTCTCTCTGGTCATGGGCAAGGGTCCCGCCTAGCTGCTCCATCTGTCTTCCCATTCTCTCTCCAGGCAGGGGGAGGGGGCGATAACTCCATCTGCAGGCTCTCCCTGCCGGCTTATGGGCTTGTGTGTTTGCTTAGATCTGTGCGCAAATCCGGGACACAATCCTGCATTATTATTCAACTCTGCACTTGTAATTTCCAGCGCTTGACTGGCAAAGATCCCCTGTTCTGTGTATAGCTGGGGCTTTGGGGGAAGCACTGTATCTGGACTGGAGTGCCAGACAGGAGCCTCTGACTCACCAATCAGATGCACTTTTTGGGTGAAGTGGCACCCCTCCCCACCTCATTCTGCCCTGCCTGGGCTTTGCTCACCATCAGACCAGACCCGTTGAAATGCACCTGGTACCTTGGTTGGAGCTAGGAGATCTCTCAATTTCTGCGTCTCTCTCGCTGGGTGTTGTGCACTGGAGTTGTGTCTGTTCAGCTGTCTTGACTCCCCACTCCATGTCATCATTTTCAAAGCCACCCAAAGGCTCCCCAGCTCACCTCTGACTGTGCAGGGCTGGCCACTGAGCAAATGGAGTCCGGGCTGCAGAAATGCTAATGTAAGCTCCTATCAGAAGCTGTGGGTACTGCTTCTCCACCTGTCCTGCTGGACAAAGTAGGTCTCGAGCAACCCCTGACATCAGAGATGTGGTTATGTTGACTTGTTCTATATGTCCGGGGAAGTGAGGAAAACCAGAGACACTGCTGAGCCTCCATGGATGCCTATGCATACAGTGAAAAGTCATGCTGGCTGCTGAGGGGTAGCACCACCAGCTGTGAGATGCATCCTGGTGCCAGGGATCTTCAAATGTGAAAACGAAAAGTGTATCTCAGAGTAGGGAAGTATGGTATCCAAAACCCTTACAGTTCTCAGCTGGAAAACGTTCAAACTGGAGAAAATCAGTAACCATTTTCTTCAACCAGTTAATACATTCATATTACTTGGCAAATAATAGCCTTCAAACTATTTTACAACATTTTGAGATGTTTGGTAATCTTATTTTTAAAATCACAGATACCTTAGCCAGTATCTGTTGAAAATGTAAACCATTCACCTGTATTTGATTTGTTATATCACTTAAGTTTTTTTTTTCTTCCCCTGCTCCAGCCCCCAAGACAGAGTCTCACTCTGTTGCCCAAGCTGGAGTGTAATGGTGCGATCTCAGCTCACTACAACCTCCGCCTCTCGGGTTCAAGTGATTCTCCTAACTCAGCCTCCTAACTGGGATTACAGGCATGTGCCACCAGCCCAGCTAATTTTTGTATTTTCAGTAGAGTCGGGGTTTCACCATATTGGCCAGGCTGGTCTCGCACTCCTGACCTTGTGATCTGCCTGCCTCGGCCTCCCAAAGTGCTGTGATTATAGGTGTGTAATTTAAGTTTTAGTTCCATTACTAACACTTTGGTTTAAATTCCTAATATAGTAATAATTTAATTAACATGATGTATGTGATTTAAATTTAATGTATATGTTTATTAAAACTCATATTTAAAGTTTCCTTGTTGATTCTAAGTTCTGAAATTCTTAACAGGGCCCATGTGCTGTATTTGCTGTTATGAAAAGTCACCATTGTGCCATAGTGTGACCTGAGCCCACCATCCCACAGTGCCTGGTACCCGTGGGGTAGAGAGTCCACTTTTGTGCATTTTTTTTTTTTTTAATTTTTTCAAGACAAAGTCTTGCTCTGTTGCCCAGGATGGAGTGCAGTGGCACAATCTTGGCTTACTGCAACCTCTGCCTCCCAGGTTCAAGCAATTCTTCTCTCTCAGCCTCCTGAGTAGCTGGGATTACAGGCTTGTGCCACCACACCCGGCTTTTGTATTCTTAGTAGAGACAGGGTTTGACCATGTTGTTCAGGCTGGTGTTGAATTCTTGAGCTCGTGATCAGCCTGCCTCGGCCTCTCAAAGTGCTGGGATTACAGGCATGAGCCACTGTGCACGGTCCACTTTTGTGCATTTTTACATAGGTATAATAACAAAGAGAAAAAAAGGACTTGTGCCGGGCTACCAGCTTTCTAACAATGAAACGTTCACAAGGACTTCAAATATATTACAGGGAAATGTTTGGAAAAACAATTCCTGAATGCTACAAAAAATGAGTTAATTGGCCTGTGTAGGTTTATGTGTTAGTGGCCTCCAGTTTGCTAAATTGTAACAAACAACAATTTTCTGTGTATATTGTTTTTATTATTTTCATTTCTAAAACTAGTCAAACTTTGTTTCATTGGGATAGTTTGTAAAATTCCTTAAGCACTTCCATGAAACAGCTTGGTGTGAAAACCATTGATTTTGTTCTAACCAGCAAATTTACAGATAAGGAAGTTTTGGCCCATGAAAGTTAAGAAAACCCCCTAAGGAGAGGAGTGAGCTCTAGAGTTCTACGGTCCTAACTTTTGAATCAGAGTTTGTTATACATGTTTGTATGTAGGCATGTATGTATGTCTGTGTGCATGTGTGCATTTGACTATTTTACTGAATGCCATGTACATGTGTAAACCTGTACCATCTTACATATCTTTGCTTTTGTTATAATGACTGTTGGACTTTCTCCAAAGGACTAAAATAACCAGATACTAAGTTTATGCTTTAGGTACTTTTCATGAGAACTCCCTGTGCTATAATAAATGTTTGGAGACGTCTGCGTATTTGTACTAAAGATGTGGATATTTTTGGCTATTAAATGATTTTCTATTTTTACGTATTTGATTATGTATTACATTTATGAAGATGCTCACCAAACAGAATTTTGCCAGAAAAGAATATTATGTTGATTATTTTTATCAGTGAAATAATGTTTTTAAAAATATATAACACATGCTGATTTTTAAAAATACAGAAAAATGTAAAAAGAAAGAAACACTGTCTAAATATGTACCACCTTAAGATAACTACTGTGGCTATTTTTGCAAATATGTCTGCACACATCTCTACGTGTATGTGCACACATGCGCAATTTTACACAAGTGATACTGCATCATAGAAATGTTCCTGTCTTAGAGCCTTTATTCTTTCTGTGTTGTTTATGTTTGTTCCTTCCTCCCTTCACTCAGCTTTTGGCCACCCCAGTGCCCAAACCTGAAACATTTGTCCTTGACTGCTGCCGCACACACCCATGCTGACATCCAAACATATGAAGGCACATCGGGGTGAGGATAGGACCAACATTTTACTAGAATACAGTGCATTACATCCATCTTGCTTTTCTTGTTAAATAAACATTTTTAAAAAATTCTTCAAGTTTGTTGAGTACAGTGGTTTACATCTGTAATCCTAGCACTTTGGGAGGCTGAGGTGGGAGCATCATCTGAGCCTGGGAAGTCGAGGTTGCAGTGAGCTGAGGTTGAGCCATTGCAGTTCAGCCTCAGTGACAGGAGTGAGACACTGTCTCAAAAAAACAATTCTTCCAGTTAACAGGTAGAGATTTAATTAATGTGTTCATTTTAATAGCTCCATAATGTTTATGTTTACTTGTGATTGAGCACTTGCTTTGTTTCAATGTGTTTATTTTTGCCAGTTGCGTATATAAGTCTCGATGTGGGAACAAGGGCATCACCTCCTTTTATGTCAAATTTAAGAGTTCTCCTCCCTCATCCTGTAAACTGACCCTGCATCTTTAGGAACAGTTATTTTGTCAAAGTCTAAGTACTTGTGAATTTAGAACATGAGATCACTAAGGGAAGAAAAGGTAAGAAGCCTTAAGAGCAGACTCCCCAGTCCTACCTAATTTCAGACAGAGCCAACATGGAAAACAATATTCATGTTTCGGCTGTTTAATTGGCGACAGCTCACCAGCATTTTATGCATACTTCATATTTATTCTGTTTCAGCTATATTACCATGTAGTGAGATTAATAAATTTTTTAATGAGAAGTTATATTTCTGGGTAATGCATTAAAAGATGAACAAAGTACACTTATGACAGGTCATAAATGCTAAATTAGTGCAAGAGAGCTCTCTAAATTTAGGCACTAGTTGAGTTTACCCCTGTATAATAAATCTGGCAATAACCCTGAATCTCATCACGGCACTGAATCAATGGCAGTAAAATAGTAACTTCTCTTTTTAGTGCCTTTGCAAATTTGAGGCTGGAGGCTAACACTTTAGCGAGCTCATAGCTCTGCTTCTTCTATTTTAACTATAGCAAATGATATGCTACCTGGAATTAACCGGCTTTCTCTCTTCAGTCCATTCTGCCTCTCCATCTGTAGTGAGTGAAGGAAGGTAACAGAGGAGCTCTTCTTCAGGAGAAATTTGAAGTTGATTTCTCCTTCGTTTTGGAGGATTGTTTTTGCAGTGCCCTCATTTCCAGGTGCCGTGGAGACTTAATGTTTGGGCACAAGGACTGCAATTGTAACTCATTATACTCTTCCTTAAAAAAATGCTCAAGACTTGAACATCTTCTGGCAGGGATGAAAAAGAATTATTTTTCTTCTTTTTGTTACTGAATCTGTGAGAGCAGCAGAAGCGATATTTACAGACAGGTGATTTCCTTTTGTTGTTGTCAGCTGCTTTAAAAATGTAGAAGTGCTTCCCAAAATACACAACTTTTGCAAATACTTGAAATTAACATTTATGAAAAAGACAAATTGCAGATTGAGTGTCAAGCCTACCAACCTATAAAGTACTTGAAAGTAAATTGCACTTAGGAAGGAAGAAAGCTTTTTTTCCTCCCTCTTGGGAGTGGTTTCTCAAGAATTGTAGAAATTGGCAGTAATTTTTCTAAGAAAAGGAAAGCTTAAATTAAAGTGAACATGGAGTGAAATAACTCATAACAGTCAAAGAGCAAGAGAGACCTTTTAACCTCCCTGCTCCCTTACAGCACATTCTCTTACTAGCAAGGCAAGTGTGTTCCTGCTGACACTCACTGTGTCCCTCCCTGGGAGAGCAGGCATTAATCAGGTGGTAGATGTAGGCTGTGAAATACATCCATGGAGGTTTCAAATTCCCCTGCAGAAATTCAGGATAGTCTCCAAAGAAATGGAATGACAGGGACCTAACCACACCACTCATGTTTACAGAATGGGTGTTAGAAACAGAAAGGAGGTAGAGATTCCAGAATTACTTTTCATAGGGAATTAGCTTGGAATGCTTTCTTTCAATCTGGAAAGTATGAGTCAGACAGTTTTAGGGGCCAGGAAACCTTTAGGTCTAAATCAAGAGGACAAACAAAAAAGAATATCGGTGGAGAATAATGGTGTGTGAGTCAGTTTTGCATAGCTCTAAAGGCACACCCGAGACTGGGTAATTCATAAAGAAAAGAGATTTATTTACTCACAGCTCCGCAGGCTGTATGTCCATGGCATCACCATCTGCTCAGCTTCTGTGAGGCCTTAGGAAGTTTACAATCATGGTGGAGGGCAATGGGGGAGCCAGGGCTTCCCATGGCAAGAGAGTGAGCAAGACAGGGAGAGGTGCCACCCTCTTTAAACAACCATCTCTCACGTGAACCCATAACCACTGGGAGGGCAGCAAATCATTCATAAGAGATCCTTCCCCGTGACCCAGACAGCTCCCATTGGGTCCCACCTGCAGCACTGGGAATCACGTTTCAACATGAGGTTTGAGGGGACAAGAATCCAAACCACAAGAATCCAAACCAGATCAAATGGTGAGGTTACATTTCAATTATTTTATGTACTTCCTGCTGCAGTAGGGCTTCCAGTGGTCATGGGGCTGGAGCCCCATGTCTACATGACTGAGGTACTTATAGTTGTTCTTGGTACCTATTTTAAGTCTATATTTGGTTTAATTCCTTTCAGTATGCATTAAACCAGAGTCCTAATAACTTCTGTATAATTATTAGTTTTTATTATGTGTTTGTACTGCATCAATCATTCTGAAAGTATCATGGACAAAGCAAATGGATTTCATAGACAAATAGTATACGTCATGTAAGCATATCTGCTTGGCTTAAATAAAATGGTAATACTGTCTGAAAATACTGAGTTTACCTAAAATTATTTTCTTATTGACAATAAATCAGAATGCAAGCCTGTAAACTTTTCCTGTCTTCCACTTTCATTCTGCCTTAGAAAAGAAAGTTTCTGTTTGCATGACGCATTAATTTTTGGGGAATGTTGAGTGGAAGCACTGTAAGAGCGATGACCTCTAATCTCACTCCACTTTCAAATCTGGGAATGACTGCTAAATAGCTAGACTTATGCACATATAGCCAGCAGTGTGATATCTGTTGATTTCTTTACACTATCGTTATCTCAGACATATCAGAGAAAACAGTGTCCACGCTTTCTCCCAAAATGCTGCAGAAGTCATTTTGCCAAAAGGACTCTGCTAAGGACAGTATCCCCAAGGCATTATTTATTCAATAAAAAGCCATGAAATAGGAGAAGTCAATGTGGCACTCAGCATGAACACAGATGGCCTCCTTCAAGGTTGGGTGTGTAACTCATTCAGCCAATCCAATTATTCTTCTGTCCTGGAAAAGCCTTGGGGATTCTAACATGTTAATAAAAACCAATTATAAGAAAAATTATTAAAATGTGCTCATTGCATTTCACTTTAAGTTTAGCCTTAACTGGTCAGGAGGTTTTTTTGTGTGTAACTATTAGTTTTTATTATGTATTTGTACTACATCAATCATCCTGTAAGTATAATGGACAAAGCAAATGGATTTCATAGCCAAAAAATATAAGTCATATAAGCATATCCACATGGCTTAAATAAAATGGTAAAAATAACTCTGGGGTTTGGGGGCTGGGGAAGATAAATGATGAAATTTTAATCCATTGCAATCCCTCATGTAATGCACTACAAGAAGTAATTCATCTACTTACCCATTTCCACATGGTTTATCTGCTAATACCTTGGTATTTAAAGGAGAGTATTAGATGAGATCAAAAGAGAGAGGGTATAGATTACATTTTCTTTTCTTAGACCTGAGAAACCCTTTGGAAAGCTTTTATAGATGTGGATGTTCAACTAGGGAAGATCAGGAAGTTTTATGGAATGAGACAGGAACTTGCAATCAGGGGACCTCTGGGACCCCTCCTTCCAGCTTCCTATTTTCTCAGACTGAGATTTTGGCTGCAGTTCCTTTATCTGTGTGTTGGAGTCATAACGCTAACCCTGTCCAGCTCAGATTGTGTTCATAGGACATTATATACACACATATGAGACAACAACATACCTACATTAAAAAGCTTTGCAAACTATGAAACACTCTGTTAACATCAGAGGAAACTAGGTTATGCCAATAAAACTCCTTAGAAGAGATATGTCTACAGTTTTGTTTTTGAAATCTTGTTGCATCCACTCAGGAAACTAGACAAGAGAGAAGCTCAGTCACATAGACATAAGCAGAAAGTAGCCTGACTTCTCTGCATTCGTGTCTATCCTTTGTGCATGCAGAACCCACAGATTTCAAAACCCAAAGGAGGGCTCAGAAATTAAAGAATACATATTTATATCAAGTTTCATGGGTTCCGATTCATTATATTGCTTGTATCTTGCTTAGCACAGACCTGAACACATAAGCACTTAAGTGTAATAACTTTTAAACAGAATTTCTTAAACATAACTTGTGGTTTCATCTAATGTATCTATAAAACCAGCTTTAAAACACCATTTAATTAAATTCCTGGTTTTGCTTTAATCCAAGACCTTAAACATCTTTTCCGTGGCTCATACAATGTATAGTTGTATATTTACTAGGAGGGAAATCTTGTGTAATACTTCTAAGTGTAATAACTTCTAAACAGTACTTCTTAAACATAACTTCTGGTTTCACTTGGTATATCTATAAAACCAGCTTTAAAACATCGTTTAATTAAATTCCTGGTTTTGCTTTAATCCAAGACCTTAAACATCTTTTCCGTGATTCATACAATGTATAGTTGTATATTTACTAGGAGGGAAGTATTACCTCTTCCACATTTGGGAAACGGAGATGCTAGGCCATAGACCGACTTGTCTGCCCTCTGAATTCCACACAGGATGAACAGTATGTCTTAGTTTCTTTTTTCTAAGGAAATAATAGCCAGCCACTTTTCTTGAATGTCTTTCTCACCTGGGTGATTCTACTCATGACACTCTTTAACCTAATTGCTGTGGTCCTTGAGAAGTAGGATTCACTTACATTAGTCTCTCAGAGCACACCAAATTAATGCTGCTATTTAAGTCTGTCTATTTCAATCTCAACATTTACAGGTAGAAAAAAGGCATTAACTTGCTCATTTTATTGAGTTTGTCATACACGGAGGGAAGGGGCACTTGAAGGGAAATTTAGGAGAAATAATTTAGAAAAGTGATCAAGTCTTTGGGAAAATGTTTGTTTGACAATTTACCAAAAGTCAGGCAAATATATCTCTTTGATACCTTGTATAGTTAGGTATTTACTTTACATTTTTGAAGCACAGGTATACATCAAAATAATAATTAGGATCTCATAAACATAAGCTACTCTATTGCCTGTCAAACTGGTGACTGCCTTGAAGTGAACAGAGTAAAATTCATGTGCTAATCTTCTAGCCTTTGTTCTGCATGTCTCTGCACAGGTAGGAAGCGTGATGGGATCGTCTGTTGTTAGCAGTAATAAGGGCCATATAAATATATGTACATAATTAAGGCTAAATCTTGCATTAAGAAAAATTCCAATTATTCTCACAAGGACATGTTTCAAATCTCCTACCTAAGTGCCGAAAGCAAGTCCAATTACCTGAATATAATTGTTAGACATTATTTGATAAACATAAGGATAGTGCCTGTGACTGCATGATTTAAAAAACAGCAACCTCTGCTTTTACTTATTTATGTGTTCAGATTTTCAGCCAAATGAATTCTTTCTCCAGTTCTTTCCAAAATGACTTTAGAGAAGGTGTCATGTATTTATATTAAAGGACCCCTGGAGATAAGTGATTACTATGGTCATGCATGTATTCAAATTGCATATTATGGAGTTGAATCTGCTTACACTGAGTTAATTTAAACGATTATGACAAGAACTTCTGGGAAATATGTCAGCTAAATTACATGTTTGCAAACTCCTCTGGCTCTTCTTGTCAACCCACAAAAATAATATCCTCAGATATTAATGCATGGAGCTAAGAATAAAGCAAAATTCCTCACTCTCAAACTGGAAACTTCAAAGCATACAGTTTGGATGAGTGGAGAGCATTCTGGACACACCATGGTTCAGTGTTGAGGTCGGGCAGGGGTTAAATGCAGGAGTTCTGAAGACCCCCACGGGCCCCCTAACTAGGAGGGAGAGACATGCAGGCCACAGGATGGGAAGGGGCACCATGTGTTGTTGATTTTCCCTGTGTTGGATGTCAATAGAGACAGTGGAAGAAAAAGAAAACAAATATAGCCATATATAGCATAGTTTTTTTTTCTTTGACTTGGCTTCCAAAGGAAGAGAGTTGAGATTTGCCGTAATTCTTTGCAGCCTCAGATCAAAGGTGACCAGAGAAAGAATACATACTGACTCACAAAACCAAATGCCCACTGGTTTTGGGGCATTACTAATTTCTTTTGCTGTCAGCAGCTTCACAGCTCAAAAGCAGGGCAACGCATTCAAACGTGGGGGTTGATTATCCATGGGAAAGGCTAATCCCTCACCTGGGAGCTGACCTATGGAGCTGAATCTCAGTTAATTCTGCAGGAAAGCAGAGAAACAAAGCATCTCAGGCCCCAGCTGTCTCCTGGCCTAGATCCCCCCAGGTAATTATACAGCTGGACAGAAAACACACAGCATCAATATTCAGTCCTCCAAATCAAGAGCTTGGCAGAAGACCTCAACGAGTCTTCTCAGAAGACTTCATGAGAAGCCGGAGAAGGATTCACGAAGCTTTTACTTACACTAAGTTAAGGAAAATGGCAGAAGCAGGTAGAATCCCCTTCCTCCCCCCACCTGCCCACCAAAAATGAGTAAACAAACAACAACAACAACAAAAAAACAAAAAAATAGGTCTGGGCATGGTGGCCACTCCTGTAATCCTAGCACTTTAGGAGGCTGAGGCAAGAGGATCATTTGAGATCAGAAGTTCAAGATTAGCCTGAGAAACATAGCACGATCCCATGTCTACAATAAAAAAAAAGAATTAAATTAGCCAGGCACGGTGGCATGAGTACTCAGGAGGCTGAGGTGGGAGGATCTCTTAAGCCCAGGTGTTTGAGGCAGGAGTGAGCCATAATGGCATCACTGTACTCCACCCTGGGTGACAAGACAAAATGCTCTCTTAAAAAGAATAAAATAAAATAAAATAAAAACATTCAGAAGGGATGGGTTAAAAAATTCCATACTAAACAAACAAACAAATGAAAATACCCTGCCAGTGATAGATGAAGAACACCTCTCCCCGGGAACAGGAAAACCATTAATCTACAGCAGATTCTTAAAGAAATTAGATGACAACAGAATAATAGTTTTAGAAAGTCTGATGAAATCTCACACCAGTTAGAATGGCGATCACTAAAAAACCTGGAGACAACAGATGCTGGAGAGGATGTGGAGAAATAGGAACACTTTTACACTGTCGGTGGGAGTGTAAACTAGTTCAACCATTGTGGAAGACAGTGTGGCGATTCCTCAAGGACCTGGAAATAGACATTCCAGTCAACCCAGCAATCCCATTACTGGGTATATATCCAAAGGATTATAAATCGTTCTACTATAAA
>PVKP010014153.1:14791-25481 GCA_004027715.1 Plecturocebus donacophilus
ACCTGGAACCAACCCAAATGCCCATCAATGATAGACTGGACAGGGAAAATGTGGCACATATACACCATGGAATATTATGCAGCCATCAAAAACGATGAGTTTGTGTCCTTTGTAGGGACATGGATGAACCTGGAAACCATCATTCTCAGCAAACTGACACAAGAACAGAAAATCAAACACCGCATGTTCTCACTCATAGATGGGTGTTGAACAATGAAAACACATGCACACAGGGAGGGGAACATCACACACTGGGGTCTATCGGGGAGAAATAGGGGAGGGACAGCAGTGGGGAGGAGTTGGGGAGGGATAACATGGGGAGAAATGCCTATATAGGTGATGAGGAGGAAGGCAGCAAATCACGCTGCCATGTGTGTACCTATGCAACAATCTTGCATGTCCTTCACATGTACCCCAAAACCTAAAATGCAATAAAAAATAAATATATAAGAAAAAGAAAGACAAATTTAAAAAAAAAAGTCTGATGAAATTGAGTTAAGAAACTATGGAGAAAAACCACAATGTTACAGAATTTAAAAATGAACTGGAAATGGTCGATAATGAAACCAGTAGAAAAATGCATTGGTGGATGGGATTCTCTTGACAAAACCACACAAGATGCAAAGACATGAGAAATGATAATTAGAAGAGTATTGACAATAGAGATTTAAATATGGAAACTTCTGATGATTGACAGTCAACAAACAAATCTAGTGATAAAACAAAAACTATTTACATATATTAGAAAAAAATAATATCTTTTGAAACAAAGGTACATGAACATTTGCCTGTTAAGGGAATTTGTCATATTCCAGAATAATGTGATAAAGTTTCCCAATACCAAGACATTTTCTGGTGAAGCTTTGGAAGATAACAGAAAGAATCCCACAAACTACCAAAGTAAGCCATAATGATTATTATATCTTACTAATGTAATAATAATAATAACCACCTAACTACAAAGTTCTTACCAAATTCAAATTTTAGAAAAGGATGAGACATATCTATAAATGTAAGTGGAAAATAGGTGTAGTCTCATTCCCCACCACCCACCCCCAATAATTTGACTCAGGTATTTTGGAAATTTACAGAAAGCACAGGTAAACTTATAAAGACACACCAGTGCAGAACAACAAATAAGTAATTTGGGAGGAGTGTTGTGTACAACTGCCCGATCGGAATTACAGAGGCCTGACAGAGGAGTGAGAAAGAGGAAACAGCATGACAAGATGCCTAAGGCTAAGTAGAGGCTGGGAAGCCCAGGCACTCTAGTCAGGGCTGGTGCTGAGGGGGCCTGCAGGTGGGCTCTCCAGGGTTCTGCCCTCCTGCACAAAAGCAATTCCCACTTCTTTCCTTCCTTAATCTGCAGCACTCCCAATTCCAAGACTAGGTCCAGAGGATCAGCTTGTCTGACTTGATTGGGTCCCTTCCTTAGCTAGTGACCCCTGGGCAGGCACATTGACCATTGGTCCTGGAGAAAACCAGAATGCTGTTTCTATAAGAAGAGGAGAAAATGAAGGCTTTCTTGTTGCCTGAACCAGATGTTTTGTTCAGACTACGGTGAGATACATCTGTGAATGCATAACAAAAATTAAAAAACAGGGCAGAAGAAGGAATACAGCTGTAAAAAATAGATTGTGTAGAAGATAATTATAATGAGAAAGATAAATATATAAGTTATAAAATATACTCACAACTGTACTCAGGGACCCTTAGCAGAAAATATGTTATTTTATAATAATAGAAAGAGAAACCAATTAGTTAAAAGGTATAAAGACAGCAAAATGGGTACACACATCCATGATCTGGTTCTTCAGGAGAAACAATGAACAAAACAAGATACAATACAGGATAAAGGAACAGAAAGAACCACAAATTAAGAAAAAAATCTGTACAGTTCTAAACTAAAATCTGGATAAAATATAAAAAAATTAGAAAATATTATAAGTCAAATTATCAAAATTGACTTAAGAAGAAATAGACAACTCAAGCCAAATTGCATAAAAAAAATTTAAAACATTGACAAGGAGCCAACATTCCAGAAAAATGTGTCAAGCCCAGATGGTTTCATAGGTGAAGTTTTTCAAGTCTTTAAATAAGAAATATCTCCTCTATATGTTTTTCAGAGAGAAGGTATCTCGTTTATTTTTATAAATTCAACAAAAAAATTGAATCCCAAACCTTTAGAAGATAGCATTCAAAAGAAAACTATAGACAATTTTATACATGAACACTGATGTTAAAATTCATAATTAAATATTTTTAAAATAAGTTGGCAGTAAATGGCTGGTCACTGAGTTATTCCAAGAAAGAAAGGCTCTTTTGCCTTTTTAAATTCAACTAATAAAATTAACCTTAAAAGCCTTGTGCTTCTTCTAATAAGTTCTAACATTGCATTTGATAAAATTCTGTGTCTAGCCTATGTTTCTCTCTATATATATATTACTTTTTAAAATTACAAAGGAAGAAATCAATGATAGCATGTGATGAAACAGCAAGCTGAATTGAAAGCCAGCATAAACATAATGGCTAGCTGAGCAGCATCTTCTTAAAGTCAGGAACAAAGAAATACGAGAAAAAATTAAGTATAGTTGCAGAAAGAGGTGGGATTCTTTTTTCTGTAGTAGTAGATTATATGATTATACAGCTGGAAAATAAGAAATCAACTGACAAACTGCCAGAAAAAGTAAGAGATTCCAGGAAGATGAGGAGTTAGAAAATTAATATTAAAAAGTCAACATCTTTCCTGTACACATATACATAACCAGCTACAGAACATTATGGAAGAAATTTCCCATTTATAATTGCAATTAAAAATAACCTTGAAAATCTGGGAATATTTTGAAACAAAATTACATAATGCCTCTCTGATAATGACAACTAAATTCTACTGCAGAATGTTTTATATAATCCAAGTCTAAATCCCCATTGACATTTCTTTTAATTTGATGAAGCAATTCTCAACTTTGCCTGAAAAAATAAATACAGAAACAACCAGGCTGTTTCAAGGAAGAAGAGTAATGATTAGTGAGTGGAAATCTGAGTACATATGAAATATAATCTGTAGCTCTGTAAAACATATGGGGTATTTAAAACATAACCAGTACTTAAAATATTGTGATGCTCACATGAACTGATTGGCTGATTTCCAGTCATAATTCCACTAATCTATCAATGTAGATTAAGAGGCTGGGAATAAACTATTATTTCAACTGATGGAAAAAGATAGATTATTTAATAAATGATACTGGTGCAACTGGTCACATTTTATTTTTTAAAGCTAGAAACCTATCACACTCATTATGACAAAATTAAATCATAAGTGATCAAAGATTTTATTTCAAAAAATAACAAAAGTCTTAAAGCATAAAGTAAAAATAACATTGATATTTAAAAGTGTACTTAATTTTTCTAATAGAAACACCCCATAAACAAACTCAACTGAAAAACAATTAATATAATATTATTAATATATATTACAAGGAATCATAGCCCTGATAAAGAACTTTTACAAATTGATAACTAAGGAATGAACACCCGAAAACAAAAGGAAACTAGAATTGTCCCACAAACAGTTGAAAAAAGATGTTCTTACTAAAGGTTGTTTTAAAAATGGACTATTTTGCTCATTCAGTTGGCAGAAATTCAAAACATTGTCAGAACTCAGTGGAACTGAGCTTTCAGAGAAACATACATGCTCTTGCACTTTTGGAGGGAGCAGATACAGGTACCATCTTTCTGAAGAGCTGTTTGGAAATATGCATCAAAATGGTAAAGTATCATGCCACTTGGCCTACAAGTCAAATTTCTAGTGTCATTTCCCAAGGACAGTGCATAGATATGCCAAAGTCACTGGACATAGTTGTATAGCACTGTTTATGATATCAAAACAAAATGTATTACATAAACCATTGCATATATGCCATATATGCCCAGTGAAACACTGTGTAACAATAAAAAATGATGATGCACATATATAGTTATTAAATGATGTCTTTGACATGCATTGAAAAGAAAAACCAGGTTAAAGAACAGCATGTATAGAATGATTAATTTTGTATACTTGTGTTACTCTTGCACCCCTAATTTATTTATCTAGCTGATATGGTTTGGTTGTGTCCCCACCCAAATCTCACCTTGAATTGTAACTCCTACAATTCCCATGTGTCATGGGAGGAAACTGGTGGGAGATGATTGAATTATGGGGGTGGGTCTTTCCTGATTTTTCTCATGATAGTGAATAGGTTTCATGAGATCTGATGATTTTTAAAAGGGAAGTTTCCTTGCACAAGCTCTTTTCTTGTCTGCCAAAATGTGAGGTGCGCCTTTCACTTTCCACCGTGATTGTGAGGGCTCCCCATTCATGTGAAACTCTAAGTCCAATAAACCTCTTTCTTTTATAAATTGTCCAGTCTCAGATATGTCTATATCAGCAGTGTGAAAATGGACTAATACAGTAAATTGGTACCAGTAGCATGGGGCACTGCTGAAAAGATATGGAAGTGATTTTAGAACTGGACAACAGGCAGAGGTTGGAACAGTTGGTGGGCTCAGAGGAAGACAGGAAGATATGGGAAAGTTTGGAACTTCCTAGAGACTTGTTGAATAGCTTTGACGAAAATGCTGATAGTGATATGAACAGTAAGATCCAGGCTGAGGTGTTCTCAGATGGAAATGAAGAACTTGTTGGGAACTGGAGCAAAGGTGACTCTTGTTATGTTTTACCAAAGAGACTGGTAGCATTTTACTCTTACCCTAGAGATTTGTGGATCTTTAAACTTGAGTGAGATGATTTGATTTAGGGTATCTGGCAGAAGAAATTTCTAAGTAGCAAAGCATTCAAAATGTGACTTGGGTGCTGTTAAAGGCATTCAGTTTTATAAGGGAAGCGAAGCATAAAATTTTGGAACATTTGCAGTCAGACAATGTGACAGAAAAGAAAAATCAAATTTCTCAGGAGAAATTCAAGCCAGCTGCATAAATTTGCATAAGTAACAAGGAGCTGAATGTTAATTCCCAAGACGATGGGGAAAATGTCTCCAGGGCATGTGAGAGGACTTCATGGCAGCTCCTCCTGTCATAGGCCCAGAAGCCTGGAAGGAAAAAAATGGTTTCATGGGCCTGGACCAGGGTTTCTGTGCTGTGTGCAGTCTACAGACTTGGTGCCCTATGTCCTAGCTACTCTTTCCATGGCTGAAAGTGGCCAATGAAGAGCTCAGACTGTGGGTTCAGAGGGTGCAAGCCTCAAGCCTTGGAGACTTCCATGTGGTCTTGAGCCTGTGAGTACACAGAAGCCAAGAATTGAAGTTTGGGAGCCTCCACCTAGATTTCAAAGGATGTATGGCAATGCCTGGATGTCCAGGCAGAAGTTTGCTGCTGGGGCGGTGCTCTCATGGAGAACCTCTGCTAGGGCAGTGTGGAAGGAAAATGTGGGGTTGGAGCCCCCACACAGAGTCCTACTGGGGTACTGCCTAGTGAAGCTGTGAGAAGAGGACTACTGTCCTCCAGACCCCAGAATGGTAGATCCACTGACGGGTTGCACCATGTGCCTAGAAAAGCTACAGACACTCAATACAAGCCTGTGAAAGCAGCCAGGAGGGGGATATACCCTGCAAAGTCACAGGGGCAGAACTGCCCAAGACCATGGGAATACACCTCTTGCATCAGTGTGATCTGAATGTGAGACATGGAGTCAAAGGAGGTCATTTTGGAGTGCTAAGATTTGACTGCTTCGCTGGATTTAAGACTTGCATGAGGCCTGTAGACTGTTTTGGTCAATTTTTCCCATTTGAGAAGGCTGAATTTACCCAATGCCTGTACCAACCATTATATCTAGAAAGTACTCTAAATTGCTTTTGATTTTTACAGGCTCATAGGCAGAAGGGCTTGCCTTGTTTCAGGTGAGACATTGGGCTTTGGACTTTTGAGTTAATGCTGAAATGAGTTAAGACTTTGGAGGACTTTTGGGAAGGCATGATTGGTTCTGAAATCTCAGCACATGAGATTTGGGGGTGTCCAGGGTGGAATGATATGGTTTGAATGTGTCCCCACCCACATCTCATCTTGGATTGTAACTCTTACAATTCCCACATGTTGTGGGAGGAACCCAGTGGGAAGTGATTGAATTATGGGGGCAGATCTTTCCTGTGCCATTCTTGTGTCAGTGAATAAGTCTCATGAGATCTGATGGTTTTAAGGTGTGTTTCCCTACACAAGCTCTCTTCTCTTGTCTGCTGTCATGTGAGGTGTGCCTTTCACTCCCCACCATGATTGTGAGGCCTCCTCAGCCATGTAGAACTGTAAGTCTAATAAACTTCTTTCTTTTGTAAATTACCCAGTCTCAGGTATGTCTTTATCAGCAGTGTGAAGAAGGACTGATACACTAGTTCACTCTCTCTAGAAGATATGAATGACAAGAAATAGTGCTTTTCTCTGAATTATGGAAACTCAGGTAAATTTTACCTTCCTTGTACTCTTATGTTTCTAGACTGCTTCTTTCTTTTTTTTCCTCCTCTGTCTCCTCATCTTTCTCTTTCTCCTTCTCCTCCTCCTATTAGTATGTGATAAAGTTAGTAAAGAAAAAAAAGCTGTCTTCATTTGAAAAGATAGAATACTCAAGATATTTTGATACTTTCAAAACTCTTTAAAAAGTGTGTGTGTAGATGCAGGTGCCTATGTATCTGACATGGTAGTTGAAAACTCAGCTATTAGCCATGAGTTTTAAATCGATAGGAGACACACATTTAGAAGCCACATAATGTTTGGGAGTTTAATCTCCTAAGATAATCACACTTCTGCCGTGCTCTATTGTACAACTTGTCTCTTTAATGATATTTTCAAATTGCCCCATCAAGCCTGGATGAAATATTACCACCGAGGGCAGTTAACTACATCCTATTATTCCCACAGCAGCAAGCTTTGTTATAATAAAAAATTAAGACTCAGAATTTAAATTTAAAGTTTGGCAATTTGCAGTGAGGTTTCCAACTTTTAATTCCAGCCTCCTCCTTTGGGAAATCCTGTGCTTTTGTGAGTTGTATAACTCCTGTCTTTTGGGGAAAGAGCAGTCTAGACTCCACTTGAAAAGGCTTTCTGCAATTTCCCTGTGGCCCAGAGCAGTGGTTCTCAGGTTTTCAGGAGCATCAGAATCTCCTGAAGGGCAGATAAAACACAGATTGCAGGGCTCTACTGCACAAGTGCTGAGCTAGAAAGTCTAGGGGCTTTCTGAGGGTCTGCACTTCTCATGAGGTCCCAGGTGGTCTGAAACTGCTGGCCTAGGCACCACATTGTGATTACTGGCTTATAGTAATCCAACTTATTTACAGATCTGTACTTCCCACCTTTTAAATTGTAAACCTACAGTGATGTTTTTTAAGATACATTAAGAGGGCTGAGTTATTAAGCATGGGGTATATATATATATATTTTTTTTTTTTTTTTTTGAGATAGAGTCTCACTCTGTGATCCAGGCTGGAGTGCAATGGTGCGATCATGGCTCACCACAGCCTCCACCTCCCAGGTTCAAGTGATTCTCCTGCCTCAGCCTCCTGAGTAGCTGAGATTACAGGTGTGTGCCACCACGCCTGGCTAATTTTTGTATTTTTAGTAGAGATAGGGGTTTCACTATGTTGGCCAGGCTAGTCTCAAACTCTTGACCTCATGATATGCCTGCTTTGGCCTCCCAAAGTGCTGGGATTGCAGGTGTGAGCCACTGCACCCAGCCAAGCATGTGGTGTTCTTAAAAGGAGGCAAGGGGAGTTCATGTCAGTTATTCTCTCATAAATTCTGCAAGTGAGCATATATATGGCACATATGCAATGGTTTATGTTCTGCGTAACAGAACAAGACTTGACCATCATGGCCAAACTCATAAAAATCAGGCACCTGGAAAGAAAAGAAATCTGTTGTATTTCACTTCTTGTCTTTCTTCCCTTCTCATTTTTCTTTGGGGGGGGGTGGTGGGAATTTGTATTTGTGGTGGGACTTTTGAGTATGTCCTTATTTAAATGTTTTTAACCCCTCTGAAGTGGGAGCAGTTGAAGGAAGGGTGGTAGCTAGGAGGAGAGAGAAAAGATAGACATTTAGAAATGGAGTTGGGCTGAAAAGCAATTTTTCAGGTGAACTTCAAAGTTTGAAACAATGTTAGTCTAATATGAAAGCCAAGGAAAGTTAATTTTTGCAGACAGTTGCTAATGAATTCTGTATGGGAGAGAGCCAGAATCACTTCACCTTCTATTTCTAAATTTCTGGGTACAGCCAAGGAGCTTGCACTTAAATCTTCGATAAACTGTACTTAGGTGAGATGCTTTCTCCCTGCTTCATTTCTGACAATGATCTGTTTAAAAACAACTCTAGATCTTTATGAGGTGATGCCCATGTTCATCATTAATGATATTCCCAGTCTGAAAAAAAAAGGTTTTGGAGTTCTATTTTTCTTCTCATATCACCAAATTTTATTTTTTCAAGAATATTTCAAATTTTTGTTAAGAATTTATTCCTATTTTATGGAGAAATGAAAGTTGGAAAGGGGAAGATTCTGTTTCAACAAAAGAAAAATGTTTTGGCAAGGCAGAGAGGTGTCTTAAAAGGGGATGAGGTGACCCCAGCACATTCCTCATTTCTGGAGACTCTTCAGCACAGGGTGTGCAACAGTAACACCTGCAGAAGACACTGCGTGCCGTGAAAAGAATTTCAGCCTCGATCATTTCCAGTGATGACTTCATAACTCACTGATCTTGCAGGTTCTGTCTTTGGGCAGTGGTTTCTGTTCCTTGGTTATTAGAGTGATTTATTCCTGACAAGAAAGCATGACAAACATTTAATGTAAAAATACCATTGTCTCCTATGTGTGAACTCACTGGCTACCCTCTCCTCCCCATCATCCTCACTCCTATCATTTGTCATCCTGGAAATAGCAGCAGGGGCATATGTCCTGAAATAGCTCCAGAGTCAAGAGAACAAAATTGAACTTTCAGTGCCCAAGATTTATGCATCAAAAATGTCTAGGTCCCAAAACATGCTTTATGAGAGTTAAAAAGGAGACCTAGTCCCTCTGCCTCAGGTGACAAATGGCCCGTATGTCTGTGAGATTTACCTGCTCACCGGCACCTGATATTCAGCAAGCCTCTGAAATGATAAGGGATTGTTCCAGGGTGCAGCAAGGCCTCGGCCCAGTCATAGTAACAATCATCACTCATCATTGCAGTGGGAATTCCAGCCTAGCAGACTATTGAAGAAAAGATGCAGGGAATAGGTAGCCAAGTGATATATGTTCACTGTATAATTACTCAACAATCTACACATCTTCTCAAGTTACAAAAATGAGAAACAGCCTCCATATTCCTGGCTGCTGAGCACAATGTGTATGTTGAGTAAGGTGTTATTGACATTGACCCTTGGGCCCCTAAACTTACCCATTTCATCCAATATTCAAGGAGTTTTCTGGTGTAGAAATAGAAGCAGGTTAGCTTTCAGGTTTGGAAATCTCAGTGCCTTTACTTTGATTACCACCTCCTTCCACTCCTATTTCCCTATTCTCTTGAAAAAGCTTTGTTGCTAGTCTTTTTCACTTTCTGGTTCTCTGTTTATTATTCGTCCATTCAAACTATAAACAAGGTTTAGTTTATAGTGGACCATTATTATGTTGACCACATAATACAACTTATTTTCTTCAATTAACCAAACCATATATATCTGTGGGGTGGAAAAAACAAATATGTACAAAAGTTGTAATTCACTTTTCTATCTGCTTTTCAGAGACCTACTTTCCTCTTGGCGAGAAATGAGAGCTGTAGCCTATTACAGTTAATTTCCATCCAAAGGTCTATCAAAGGATACTATGTCTTTGTTTTGAGTTAACATTTTTGTTTGTTTGTTCCTGGACATCAGCTGCCCTAACACACAAGGATGCCACTACTTGTCAAGGAAGATAACTTTATATTTTATTTTTAAATAAAAATTAGCGTTTTGAAGGGTGTTTTCTCTGAAATTATGTTCTTCTCCGGAAGAAAGGTTAAACCAATATCTTTGTCACATGTTGCCAAAAAACGGTCTTTATGGTGATGCCATAAATGAAGATTCTGAGCTATTTCTAGATATGCTTTTGTCTGTTACGATGATAAAGAAGTCCCTGATTTCAGCACACTCATTTAAATAGTGGATTCAAATAGCCACAAATAATACCTTTTCTGTTTCACTTTATTTGCTTGCTACTATTATTAACTTAGTCTAATGGAATATTTTTATTGCAGTTATGATTGTACCTCAATTATTAGGTCTAGTGGTTGATGAAATCAATCAAAATAGCAACTGCTGAAATGGAATATCTTCTGGTGACTCTTTTTTGCTGCCCCAGTAGATTTATACCCTCTCAGGGTTATTGCAAAACTTCCATTAAACCTTTTGAGAATTATGATCTAACTGGGGAGACAAAATACAAAAAGGCTAAAGCTAAGTAAGATCACTAGATCTAAATAGAAATTTTCTTTTTTTTTAATTTTTAATTTTTTAAAATACATTTTTCTTATTGTACTTTAGGTTCTGGGATACATGTGCAGATCATGCAGGATTGTTGCATAGGTACATACATGGCAATGTGATTTGCTGCTTCCATCCCCCGTCACCTATATCTGGCATTTCTCCCCATGTTATCCCTCCCCAACCTCCCTACCCACTGTGGTCCCTCCCCTAG